>WBZZ01006076.1:2500-32500 GCA_019918135.1 Paulinella micropora
AGGAGATAGGTTGGTTCTCAGAGCTGGAGTTCTTAGTTTCTGTTTACTGTGACATGCATCCTCTCCCCCCACGACCACCCGCTTGACTTAACCGCCGAGCAAACCGTGCTACGCATGGTAGCCCTCTCTCTTCCTGACCTTGTACCATCTCTATGGCATTTTGAGATGTTGCTTATTGTTGTGCGATCGGGGCCCAACAACAGCATAAGCACCGTGGTTGCAGTCAGGAATCATCGCACGTTTGGCTCCGGTGTTTGTGAATGTGATGCAGGTGCGAGACCACCAAAGCCTGAAAGCAGGTGACCGGCACGTTAGTTACGGGGATGTGCATTACCCCACACAGACGATGGGTGCCTTGGCCACGATACCGGTGATCTGGGAAATTCATGATACCCGTACTCGGTCCGTAAGTGAAAGATTGATCCATTTGTGCACAGTTTGACAGTCGTAGACAAAGACTCAGATGCCATGAAAGGTTTCTTAGTGACTAAGTACGATCGACAAGGACTTCAAAGTTGATTTCCTTCGTTCTCGTGCAGTCTGAAGCGTGAAGGTGCATGTGTCATGGCTCGTTCGAAAGCCGCATGCGTTGTGGCATATTCAAAAGCTTTCGGTCGGATCTTTGTATAGATAAGAAGTTCCTAGCTCGTAAGTACAATAAACCATGAGCTCGAGCGCTTCGTTCTCAGCTGATTCTGGCGTCCAGAACTTGTGCTAAGATTCATTGGAAAGTCTTTGATGAGCACAAGCGATGAAGATGACCATCGGCTGACAATTAAACACTTGAAGTCATAGCTAAATGTACTCAAGAACTAGAAACGTCTCATCCCGATCCGGAGCCATTGCGCAAGCAACACAAACCAGCATTAAATAAGAATGAAGCGCTTGAAAACATGATCGACTATTGTACATACTAACTAAGCATCACACGTCAGAGAGTCAAGCACCCCGACCCACACACCCCGCGGCTTTCCCTTGCATGTAACGTAAATGCTCTACTCAATTTTCTTTGTACTTACGCAGGCACGACACGACCTTGAAATTTCATGGCTATGACGTGGACGATTGGCACCGGCAGGGAGGCATCAGAAAGAAGCCGGAGCAACTAGGAAATCACACTTGGTGGTGGGACTTGACTCTGTGCAAGCAAGGGCAAGGCTTTGTAGAAACGCACATGGTCGTGTTCGATCTCCCGCACTTACGCCGTGTGTCGTCGATCTTGCTGTCTCCCAATGGCACATCGTTCTTTGCTGATCTCGCATATTCCCACTTGCTAGCTGGCTTAGCTCGCTCGTTTGGGCTGACTGTGTTGCCAAACAACGAGGTGAACGTTGCGCTCCAAGATGAGCTGCCGGAAGACGCTCAGGACGTAGACTACATTTTGACTAGAGGCATTGAGGTCTTTGGCTTGTTCGAGGGCCCAGCTGCTCTCCTACAAGTAGCAAGTATTAGATGCTCCGATATATTATTAAATGTGTTTTGCGTAAAAATAGTCAAAGCAAAGGATTCAATCAGGAAGTCAACTAGGCTTCTGGTCTCCTGCCTTTTAATAATAAGAGTGACTAACTGATTTTTATTTTATTTCACGTTTTTTTTTCTTTTTTTTTTTTGATTTTTTTTTCAAGTATTCCGTAGTACGGTCCTTGAGCGCACTCCTCTAATCTGAGCTGCAGTTCAAGACTTAGTCAAACATTTATGCTTTTTCTTTAAGATTAATAGACTTTCAAAAGAAGCGGCTACCACAACCGGACACATACTTGAAGCTCTGGCTTTCTATACATATCATGCATAATATTACATACATAGATACATAGATACATAGATACATAGATACATAGATACATAAATACATAAATACATAGATTCATAAATGTATAGATACATAGATACGTACATGCATACATACATATTACATACATACATACATACATAGATACATACATAGATACATACATAGATACATACATAGATACATACATAGATACATACATAGATACATACATACACATACATACATACATACATACATACAATTACAATATTATATGCGCACATGCACTCTCCCACATTATATAGAATGTCGTCAGCAAAGTGAACGCACTGGCAAGTTGCACACTTTCCGCTGGGGAAGGCCCAAGCGTTCGAGCAGTTGTTGAACCGCGCCCAAGAAGGAAACGCCCAAGCGTTGGAGCGCAGGGCGCAGGACTTCGCCAGGCGCCTGAAGCGTTTCAAGGCGGGCGAGGAAGAAAAAGTCTTCTTCTTCTTCTTCTTCTTCTCCTTTTTCTTCTTCTTCTTCTTCTTCTTCTTCTTCTTCTTCTTCTTCTTCTTTTCTTTCCTACTCTTTCTCTATTTTCTTTCTCGTTATTATTTTTTTGCACAGGTTGACCCCCCCGTGGCTGGCCAGGTGTCGCTCCCCCGCGTCGGCAACAGTACACGCCCCCCTTTCCTCTTGCTCTTTTTTTTTTGCCACAGCTTGATCTCTCTCTCCCCCCCCCCCCCCCCCCCCCCCCCCCCCCCCCCCGGGCTAGCGGTTTCTGACCAGGTGTCGCTCCCCTCGTACATTGTCCCCTTTCCTCTAGGTCCACCTTTTTTTTTTTGCCACAGGTCCAATCACCCCCCGTGCTAGCGGTGGCTGACCAGGTGTCGCTCTCCGCGTCGGCAACAGTACACTATCCCCTTTCCTCTTGCTCTTTCTTATTGTTTTTTTTTGTTTTTTTTTGCCACAGCTTGATTCCCCCCCCACCCCCCCCCCCCCCCCCCGTGCCGGCGGTGGTGACCAGGTGTCGCTCTCCGCGTCGGCAACAGTACACTATCCCCTTCCCTCTTGCTCTTTCTTATTGTTTTTTCTTTGCTGCAGGTGTGTATATACATACATACAATGTCATACATACAAATTTATTACATACATGCATAATACATAACATTACATACATACATATATATACATACATACATACATACATACATATGTACATATACATATGTACTTACATACATACATACATACATACATACATACATACAAACGTACATACATACATACATACATACATACATATATGCATACACACACACACATACATACATACATACATACATACATACATACATACATGCATACATACATGCGTATGTACGTAGGTGCATACATAGATACATGACATGGTTAATTAATTACTTACTTACTTGCTTGCTTGCTTTATAATAATAATAATAGTAGTAGTAGTAGTAGTAGTAGTAGTAGTAGTAGTAGTAGTAGTAGTAACAGTAGTAGTAGGCAGTAGTAAGTAGTAGTAGTAGTAGTAGTAGTAGTAGTAGTAGTAGTAGTAGTAGTAGTAGTAGTAGTAGTAGTAGAATGCATGTATGTATGTATGTACGTATTCTTGGCTTTTCATTTTGTCTTTTGTTTTCAGTTGCTGTCTCATACTTGTACTTGTGTATGTGTATAGGAACCGACCGCAACGAGGTCTGGTACTTCAATCGAGAGGGATCCGGAAAAGCCCTTCCTTCCAATTTTGAGAGCTGGCCGTCGGCAGTAGGCAGTTGGGTAGCTTGACCAGATGCGGAAGGAAAGATAGAAGTAGATAGATGGTTAGAGAAAACCCCAAGGGCGTGGAGTTTAGGTAGGGTAGAGTCTCAGGTTTTGGGTTGAGGACTGCTTTCCCATGGTATCGTTGACTTTGTATGGAACCGCAGATGCAAATACACTGAAGGGCACTTATGGGCCAGCTAGGCGTTTAGGTATAGAAGGCTATCGCGATCGCACCGAGAGGTGGAAGTTTGATAGGGGGGAGCAGCATGAGTCAAAGGCAGCGACGAACGTATCATGATATATGGAGCGAATGCAAAACGTTTGACTTCCAACTCACAGCTACTGGCAAAATTCCCAAGTCTGCCCAGAAAAAAATCGCGAAAGTTCTGGAAGAATTTGAAATTCCCGTCATGCAGGAAGTGAATGTTGATTCAGTGTGTGTGTGTGAGAGAGAGAGGAGGGGGGGGGGGAGGAGTGTGTGCCCAGAAAGAAATCACGAAAGTTCTGGAAGAATTTGAAATTCCCGTCATGCACTGCGGCAAGTGAATGTTGTTTGAGTGCGTGTGTGTGTGTGTATGAGACTCGGAGAGAGAGAGAGAGGGGGGGGGGGGGGGGTGGAGAGTGTGTGTGTTTGGTAAGCTGTGGAAAAGGGAGAGGAAGAGAAAGCTTACTGACCCGCTGGTGGCGAGCCTACGGGCCGAGCTGGGTGCAGCAGGGGGCAGCCCCCCCCCGCCGCGCTCCCCGACGCGCTCCCCGACGCGCTCCCCGACGCGCTCCCTGATCAACTCAGCGCCCGCCTGGCCACTCATTATTACCGGCCCGCCGAGCGCGAGGCAGCCCGCCGCTGCGTCTACTACCTGAGGCTGAAGACTGCACGCAGGCAGAACAGCCAACCCCCGCCACCACCGCCAGCGGACACGCAGCCGCTAGGAAGGCGTACGCGCCAGTCTGCAACGCCTCTCAGAGGCCCGGCAGAAGCAAGAACTGAAGTCCCGCCTGGAGATCGGGATCTACGAACAGCTGCACCTCGGAGCCCCGCCAGGGCGCCCGTGCTGCCGCCAGCGCTACCGCGAGGGGCTGGCGCAGGAGATGGCCGCTTGGCTCCCCCTATTACCCACTCCTACGGAACTCACGCAGTTGCTGATAGCAGGCGAACCGCTGTACGAACTCTATCGCCTGGCGCGGGAGGAGGGCGCGTGGGAGCCGAGCGACTCGGAGCTGAAGAACTGGTCCAAGGTCTGCCAGGAAGTGCTGCGCCTTTGCCTGCCGGGGCTCGGCCCGTTTAAGAGCGCAGAACCGGGCAC
Source organism: Paulinella micropora (assembly GCA_019918135.1). Classification (NCBI taxonomy): domain Eukaryota; phylum Cercozoa; class Imbricatea; order Euglyphida; family Paulinellidae; genus Paulinella; species Paulinella micropora. Next base: position 7,337 of record WBZZ01006076.1, read on the forward strand.
GGACGGCTATGCAGCCCTGCAACGTCTGTTCGGGGCCAGGCGTGGAGCGGAGGAACACTCCACGGCCAGAGTCTGGATCTACTACCTGCTGCTCGAACTACACCGCACGGGAGGGCTCCCCGGCGAGCTCCCGAGGCCGGACGACCTGGCCAGCGCCAACCTGCCGCCAGCTCCGCCACCAGCCGTCCATCCCTTGCCTCGGCCCTACAACTTTTGGCCCAAGGTCCTGCGGTCGGAGGTAAACGGCTTGGCGCGAGTGACCTACCGAGACCAGCCTGTGTTTTAGGCCGCTCGTACTCCTGGAGCACGACCTGGCTATCGCGTGTGCCAGTAGCTTCAAACATGGCGTAGGCATGGGCGTCAACGTAGCCAGGGACGACGACGTAGCCAGGGACGACGACGTAGCCAGGGACGACGACGTAGCCACGGACGACGACGTAGCCACGGACGACGACGTAGCCACGGACGACGACGTAGCCACGGACGACGACGTAGCCAGGGACGAAGACCGTGGACTGCGGGGGGTGAGCTGGAGGGAACCGTTGTCAGCTCTAGGCCAGGCAATGGCTATCAAAGTTACCCGGATCGAATACGTGGGAGACAGCCCTGCTCGCCCGCCGGACCCCGCTACTTCTTCTTTTTCCACGGAGACGGACTCTTTAATCCCCATCTCCGGCGCTCTCTGCCGCTGTGGCCGCTGCTGACCGAGGACGGGGCTGCGCTGCAGGAGCCCAACCTCCTGGTAGAGGACGAATGGCCGGGCCCTCTGTGCTTGGACAAGAGAATGCATGACATCTGCCAGAAATGGGCGCATAGGCCCCTGCAGTTACTGCGCCTGCAAGATGGGCGGGTAGGCTACGCAGCCGAGCTCCCACTGAACGCCATTGACCGGCAGGAAGCAGAGGCCAAGTTTCGGAGCGTGCTCACGATGTGGTTACGTCCGTTCCGGAAGACGGTAGCCGAGCTGAACAGTGATTGTGAAGACTTGGATCCCCGCGAGGTAATCCTGGACCGCCGGCCGCCCTACCTGCTCAAGCCCCGGCCCGTCGTTCCGCTAGCCGGCGCAGGGCACGAAGGGACAGAGCCAGAGTGCCGCTTCCGCTGGCAGCAGCTTGGCTGGGACAGGAAACTGCGGTGGTCGGAAGACGAGGCGCGGGACCGACGGGTGCTGACCCTGCGCAGCCTGCTGGTAGGGGCCCTGGGCGTACTAGACACTCGCCTTAACCCCATAGTCTCCGCGGCGGGGGAGGCTCTCCTGTACAGCGGCCAGGCCGACGTGGGCGCCCACGAACACACGGCCCTGCGACGCCTCTGTGTCGCTCTGTCCCTGTTGCGCGAGCTAGACCCTGACTGGCACTGCCCCGGGAAACTCTGTCCCGTCTCGATTCACCTAGGGTTCGGAGTTTGGCCTCATACCTACCATTACGGGGACCACAGCGGTCCCGAGCCCCAAGTGCAGGAAATGGATTCTACCGTGTACGTGTGCTCATCACACGAGCACGCTTTCTTGCTCTGCAAACAACGGGAAGGCAGCACCGTGAGGCTCACTATCTGGGACTCCAACGGCAGCAAGTCTGGCACTTACCGGGTGCTCCAGCATGTCTGCCGCGGGTTGGCATTGCGGGACCAGCACGGGCAGCACCTGGCCCGTCTGCTAGGCCTAGCGGAGGCCGGGCTGACCGAGGCCAGCCTGGGTTGCTACGTGTACCCGCGGGAGACGCCTACTCTCCAAGGAGACGAGGGTTCGTGTACTACGCTCGCGTTGCTGCTGGCGGCGGTGGCAGTGGTGGACGGGCCCGACCGGCTGCCCAAGCAGGGCGCACACTCGGACGCATGGTTGCTCTTAGGCAGTGCCCTGGGCTTGCGGTGGTGTTTGCCGCCGGAGGCGCGGCGCCCGGATGCTGTTCTTGCCGCCCGAGGAGGCAGACGACGGCGGGGCAGACGACTTCCAAGAGACGGCCGTGCTGCGGGCCCTGTGAGCGCGGCCCGTAATCCGCCCGGCGCGGCAGCCCTGCCCCCGGCGTCGCGGGCAGGCGCCCGCCCGTACGCACGGGGAGGGAAGAGCGCGGGGTGTGGTCCGCGGGCGCGTGGGGAAGGGGGGGAGCAGGGGGCGTGGTCCGCGGGCGTGTGGGGAAGGGGGGAGAGCGTGGGGCGTGCGCGGGGCGTGCACACCTTGCGCCCAGCACCGAACGAGCGGACCGGTGGAAAAAAAGACACACTGGGCGCTGCGCGCTGGGTGCGGGGGGGGGGGGGGGGGGGGGGAGGGAGCGGAGAGGGAGGGGAAGGGGGGACTTCCCACCGTTGGGAGCGTGCCGAGGAGGGGGATTGTACGCCCTGCTCCTCCCCCCAAAAGTCTGTCAGCAGCGAGGCTCCGAGCACGACCGGCATGATGAGGCACGGCTAGCAGCCGAGGCACGGCTAGCAGCCACCGCGCTCGTCCGAGCTCGGTGGTGGCACCAAGGCCCAAAAAGCCACGTACCATTCCCCGACCATCCCCCCGTGGACAAGGCCTGCGACAGCTGGCCGCGGCCACTGCGACCGGGCCAGAGCCACCGCCTCGTCAGGCGCGCCCCGTCGTGGCGCCGGAGGCGGTGTCTCTCCCCCGCCCGAGCCGGACTTTGCAGGTGTCGTCCTGGCCACCCTGAGCACCTTAGACCTGGCCGAAATCTTGAGGTCGACGTTCGACACTGTAGTGGTGGTGGACACTGTCGTGCTGGGGGCCAGCAAGTCGACCGAGCAGCTGCCCGTGCGCACCGGGCTGTCCGAGGCCGGCTTAGCCCTGCTGCCCGAGTTCCAGGTCACGGGCGCCTTTCTCGCCGCACCCAACTCACCCAAGGAGTGTTCCATCTGCCTGCAAGACTTGGTAGTAGGAGACCAGCTGCGGGGGCTGCCGTGTGCGCATTACCTGCACCGGGCGTGCGTCGACCCCTGGCTACGCACTAAGGACTCGTGCCCCGTGTGCCGCCTAGTGGTGTCGTAGGCGGGGGCCGGCGCGCTGTCACCGCCGCCGGTAGCGTGTGGGACGGGCGCAACATTAAAAAGTCAGCCTACCCACTCTCGGTACTCGTGCCGTGTCCGTGCCCAAGGGGCTCCGGGGCGATTCGACCAGTCCGCTGGCCCGCGCCCAGCCCTTCCCCCCGGGGGGACGAGGAGAGGGCGGGAGGCCCCCCTTTGCGCGACGGCCCCCTCCCCTGCCCAGTCTTCGGGCGGTGCGGCGAGGGAGCGAGGGGGGGGGGGGGGGGATGGGGGGGAGCCCCCCCCCTTTCCGCGACGGCCCCCCCCCCCCCCCCCCCCCTTTCCGCGACGGCCCCCCCCCCCCCCCCTGCCCAGTCCTCGGCCGGTGCGGCGAGGGAGCGAGGGGGGGAGTCCCCCCCCCCCCCCCCCAGAATGCCACCCGAGGCCCGCCTCGAGCAGGGCGGGGGCCGGCCGCTGCCCCCGCCCCGGCGGCCGCAGGTGTCGGCCGCCCTCCGCGCGCGCCCCCCCAGTTTCGTGCTCTACTACCACGGCCGGCCGCTGCGTGGCCTGCATGCCTGGCTGCAGGACGCTGTCTGGGGCACGCGGGTGCCTCGTCCACCGCGGGGCGCGGCCGGCCACCCCCGCGCCCAGTCGTGCCTGTACAGGCGGGGCCAGGCCATCGTGGTCGATCAGCAACTCAACGCCCTCGTGCGCATAGCGACGGGCGCGCGCGAGCCAGCCCTGGCGGGCGCGCTCTGTTCCCGGGACTACCGCCTGTGGGACGGCGCGCCGCCGGCCGAGCGGGCCCGGTTCGCGCGGCAGCTGCGGGCCAGAACGGGGCTGCCCCTCCTGGCCGGGCGCGAGCTGCGGCGCGTGCACCCGCTGACGGCCACCGCCATCTCCTTCCTGTTCGCTCGCTTCGGCCTGCCGGTGGCCAGCAGCATTGACCAGGTCTGGCGCTGTTCGGCGGGCCGCCTGTGGCTGCTGGAGCTCAAGAAGGCCCAGTCCGCCGGGCGGGCGCACGGGGAGCAAGCGCGGGCGCCGCCCCTGGCGCACGTGCTCTGGCGCACGTGGGCGGACACGGAGCTGAACCGCTTCCTCGTGCAGGCAGCGCTCGGTCACGCCCTCTTCGAACTCACGTACGACCTGGCGGCCGAGCCGCAGCCGCCGCGCTCCGCCGTGGTGTGCGTGGGCACCTACGGTGTGCGGGTAGCGTGCGTGCCGGAGGCCATGCTCGGGGCCGCGCGCGAGTTCTGCCGGACAGTGTGGGCGTAGCGCGCCGGCCCCCCACTCCCGCGGTAGGCAGACAGAGGCTCTTGTTCAATAAAAACCCTGCTTTTACTCGAGCCACCACAGCGGTTGGCACCGGCTGCTCTGGGGCCAAGAGCGTGACGGGGCCTGACTAAGCAGCTGCCCTGACCCCCCACGCAGCTAGCCGGACCAGCACCAACAGAAATTGTCTGACCTCGACTTCCGTCGTCTTGTTCGGGATCCGCACGGCGCTCCACGACACCCGCCGCCTCTTTGCATTCAGCCATTGAACTGGTTTTCCCTGTGCATCCCACCAATGCTTGCCACTCTGCTCCCGGCCTACCCAAGCCAAGGATGAATTTCGATACTGCACAGGCATCCCCCCCAAAGCTCTAGCATCCAGTTGCACGCCCTCCAAGTAGTGCCTGGCGTGGCGAAACTGGGGGTACGGATCCTGTGGCCCGGCGCGTAGGCTCTGGTGCCACCACGCAACACACAGCGCAAAGGCTGCTTGGCCGGCTGGTGCTCGCAGCAGGGGCTCTAGACACTGCCAGACGGTAGCCTGTAGTCCTTGGTTCAGCAGGCCGTAGCTGTTGACCACGAAGCTCAGCAGGTTGGACAGCTGGATGGCGTCTCTGTACCGAGCCGCAACGCCGGGCACAACGTGGAGCCGCAGGCAGAATCTGGGCTCCGGGTCCAACAAGGAAAAACCCGGTTCCGCGGCCGTGAGCATGATGTTGGCAGGCTTCAGATCCGGCAGCAGCAGGGGGAAAACGTCCGTCGAGAAGTGCAGCGTACGCTGCAGGAAGCTCTTGAATGCCTCTTGGGCGGCCCCGAGCGTGAATGCTTGTGCCTGTTCCAGGTCTAGGGTAAGGGCGGTTCCCACCCGCACGAGGTCCATAATGAGCCAGAACGTACCCTGGCCAACCTGCAGGGGGTCTGACGGAGCGGCATCATCCACCCGGAGGTAGCCGTACACGGCGGGCGCTAGCCCCTGTTGTGCCAGCGAATGTTGCAGCTGCAGGTACTCTGTTTGGGCGAGCGGAAGCTCGTCCGGTTCCGTAGGCAACGGCTGCGAATCACCGATGCGTTTGAGGACCAGCCCGTGGCGGCTCAGCAGCAGGACTGAACCTTTGACCAAGGCGTACTCGTCGTGGTCGTTGCCGGCGCCGCCTATGTCGCAGGCCTGGAATTTGGCGGCGTTCGTCACGAAAAGCCCCAAGGACCTCAGCCACGAGGGGACCTCCTCGTTGGGACAGAGGGACACCACCTGTTTGGTGAGTGTCTTCCCGAGTGTCTTCTCGTCGGGCAGCCAGCGGACAATCGTGTGGCCAGTGTCGGTGGAGCAGGGGCGTACCTCTCTGAACAGCTCCCACAGCTGGCATGCTCGGCAGGGTTCGCGCGCCCTTGGCTTCCTGCACTCGCGGCAGTGGCAGCCCGACCTGCAGCCGAACCTAGAGGCCAGGGGGTGTGGAGGTGCTACGGCGTTGTGCTGTCAGGGGCCCGGCGCGGCGGCAGGGTTCATTTCCCTGCGGCTGGTGGCGGGCGGGCGCTGGGCCTAACAACCCGGGGCCTTGGCTTTGTTGCCCCAGGGCAGACACCCACCCACGACCTCTCCGCCCCCGCGCGCAGCTACGGCGCGGAGGGGGGGAGGTAGCCCCCCTCACTCCCCCCTCCTCAACCGCCTGGCTTTCCCTCTCCGTCCTGGGCGGAACGCCGAGCCCCCCCCCCCCCCCCCCCCTTCCCCCCCCCCCCTCCCAGGCCTCGGGCGTGCGTCTCGCGGCCCTCACCGGGCCGCGAGGCGGGTGAGAAAGGGGGGCTCTCGCCGCTGTTGTGCGGGCCGCCCCCCCCCCCCCCCCCCCCGCTCCAGCTCGGCCAGCTTGGGCACACGCCAGGCGGGGCACGCCTGTGTTGACGCGCCTGCGGCCGCCCGAGCACGACCCCGTGGCACACCTACCGGACCGAGACCCCGCGGCACAGCCGGGAGCCCGGCCACCGCTCGCGGCGCCACGTCACCCCCAGTAGCACACAAAGCCTGTTGGTTGGCCCGACCGAACTACGGCTAGCCAAAGACAGGCCTGCCGCACCGGCTCGAAGCCCCGCCCACAGAGCCCAGGGCGCGGCCGGCCGGACCAAGATCCCTAGAAACGCCTAGACCTCCTCTCAGCGGCGGGGTGGGGGGCCGCCGGTTGTCACCGGGGTTGGGGACGGAAGCTGCCTCCTCCCCGGCCGGGCCGGCTATCGTCTGCCGTACCAGGTTAGTACCTGCAAATTTACTCGCCCCGTACTGGTTTGCACGCGGCGGTTACCACCCAACCAAAAAAGGCCAAGCCCAAGTGGCCCGGCAGCAGCCTTCAGGCGACCTGGGTGAACCAGGACCTGGCTACCCGCACCAGTGCACCTACGAGGTCCCCGACGTGCCGTTGCTGGATTTTGCTTGGTGCCTTGAGCATGGCCGCGAAGTTGCCAGTCGGGGATCCGGTAGCGTCCCACCAAAATTCGCTCACTGAGCTTCGCAGCACAGTTTTCTCGTGTCCTGTCTTAAGCTCCTGCTCCAAAACACGCCGATTCAGCCGAGAAAGCTGCATGTTCTTCAAGGCCTGGCACAGCTGGCCTGCTTCGTCTAGCCGCCCCTGGTACCACCAAAAAGTACATTGGTCCAGGGGGTCATGGTTCTCTCCGGTTGCTGCTTCGAGCAGGGGTGTTATAAATTACCATAAACCAGCCTTCAGTTCGTCGTGCAGGCTGTAACCCGAGGCTCCGCTATGGATGTTAGCCACGAAGCTCAGCAGGTTGGACAACTTGATGGCAGGTTCATATTTGCTTTCCGTGCCGGCCGGCAGCAGGAGCCAGCGGCAGTGCTTAGGGTCCGGATGTAGGTCTTGGAAGCATGGGTTGGCGACAGTTAGCGCGAGGTGGAGGGGGCTCAGATCCGCCATCAGCAACGGGACGATACGGGCCGTGTAGTCCAGCAGCCTGATCAGAAAAGTCTCAAATCCTGCTGCCTCAACTCGAAGCTGGACCTCTTTGGCTTGCGCCGGGTCGAGGCTGGCTTTGGATTGCGCCAGGTTGACGCTCAGGGAGAGGCCCACCCAGGCGAGATTCATCACGAGCCAGAAAGTAGCGCTGACCTTGTCCTCCGAGCCCCCGACACCTTGCCCGACCTTGGTGTCTACCCGCAGGTAGCTATGTACCGCGGGAGCAAGCTTCGGCGTGGCCAATAGGTGTTGCAGGTACAGGTACTCCGCTTGCTCTCCCGGAAGGTCCCGAGAGGAACGCTGCATAACGCAGGGCCTGCTGCCGATCTTTCTGAGGGCTAGCCTCGGGCCGTGCAGCAGCAGGACAGAACCCCCCGCCAGGTTTTGTTCGCGCTCGTGGCCGGCCCCGCCGATTCCGAGCGCACCGAACACATTCTCTGTCGTTATGAACAGGGAGAAAGATCGGAGCCAGGGGGGTACCTCGTCCCGAAAGAGCCGCGCTTGGGTCTCGCTCAGCCCGCCCAACCGACGACGGTAGGTGGTGGAGTTTGTCGGCACATACTCGTCTGCTACACTATACGCCGTAACACGCACCTTAGTGGAAGCCGAGCAAGGGCTTCTTGTCCGGAATAACTTAAATAGCGCACGACCGGCAGGCCTTACATGGCACTGGCCGTTGGCACTCCCTGCAGATCTGGTGGCAGGCGAACCTGGACCTCAGGGGATGTAGCGGGTCTTCGGCAGGGGCCTGCACGGGGCGCGCCGCAGCCGGACCTCCGGCCGCCACGGGTTCTTCTCCTTCGCCAGACGACGCGTGTAGGCCGACGACCGGGATCTCTGGTTCTTGTGCCTGGGGGCTCGCTGGACCCCTTAGTTTGTGTTTCTTGCGGGCTGGCCCTGACATGCTCGCCTCGCTGCGGCAAGAGGCCGCGGCCACTAGTGGAGGGTTTCTTCGACAGGCGTACTTTACTCCAGTAGGCAGCCCCGCACACACTCTCTGGGCTCCCTGGCCTTCCCGCCCCTTCCCTTCCCGGCCGCCGTGGCACGGGAGCAGCACACCGGAAGCCCCCGTGGAGAGCTAGGGGGAGAGGGAGGAGGACTGCCTGGCTGCCAAGTGTGTGTGTGCGTGGGGGGGGGGGGGGGGGGGGGGGTTGGCGAGGGCGCGCCCTGGACGGGGGGGCGTGCCACCAGAGACCCAGCCGCAACCCCCCGCGCACCGGCCGCAGCTCCCCCCCCCTCCGCCCCCCGCGGGTTCATCCTGCCCCCGGGCCCCGCCGGCAGTTGGACCGACGTAGAGGAGGTTTGTAATAAGAAAAGCACTCTGGCTGGTCACCGACCGTGCTTGCCTCTTCCGGCTGCTACGGGGCCCTGAGGGAGGGCGAGCAGGCCTAGGGCGTGGCCCACCACGCGGCTAGCCGGACCAGCACCAACAGAAACCGTCTGACCTCTACCTCCGTCGTCCCATCCGGGATCCGTTGGCCGTCCCACTGTATCACCTGGTGCCGCACCCGCGTCGTCGTCTGCCCTGTCGGCGTCGTCTCCTCCCAGGTACATGCCCGTGTCACTGGCAGCCCCTGTACATCCCACCAAAACTGGTATTTTCTATCCGTGTCCACCCAAGCCAGGGGATACTGGCTAGGCATGCCTTGCCAGCAACGGGGATCCAGTTTCCTGCCCCGCAAGTAGTGCCTGGCGTGGTGAAACTGGGTGTACAGTCTCTGTTGCTCTGGGGTTGTTAGGCTCTGGTACCACCAGGCCACGCAGCACTCAAAGGCTGTTGGTGTCTGCAGCAGGGGTTGCACAAACTCCCACACGGTAGCCCGCAGGTCCTTGTTCAGACGGTCATAGCAGTTGGCCACAAAGCTCAACAGGTTGGACAGCCGGATGGCCTCTCTGATGGCATCTCTGTACGGAGCCGGGGCACCTGGCACTACCTGGAGCCACTGACAGTACTTGGGGTCGGTGTCCAGCAAGAGGAAGCCTGGCTCCGCGGCCGTCTGCGCGATGTTGCCAGGCTTCAGATCCGCCATCAGCAGCGGGCCCACGTCGGTCGAGAAGTCCAGCGTACTTTGCAGGAAGTTCTTGGGCGGCCCTGAGCCTCAGTCCTTTCGCTTGCTCCAGGTCTAGGCTCAGGGCGTCCCCCAGCTGGACCAGGTCCATCACGAGCCAGAACGCACACTCGTCGGCCGGTGGCGTCGCGTCGACCCGGAGGTAGCCGTTCACTGCGGGCGCTAGTCCCTGCCGTGTCAGCAAGTGTTGCAGCTGCAGATACTCCACCTGGGCGATCGGCAGCTCGTCCATGAGAGGGGGGGGGGGGGGGGGGTTGCAGTGCGCACTTACTGATTTCATTTTTGTCTTGATGCCTCTAATTGCGTTAGACCATATTATTATTACACATGCTACATCACAATACAACGCATTGTCTCTTAGGTTGGAGGTAGGGTTGAAGAATCATGAACTCACGCCATAATCACATGCGCCATGCATAGCTTCCCTTCCAAATATTCCTTCCTTCTTTGTTTTTTTTGCGTTCTGTCTTTTCTGCTTTTCGTGCTCTCTCTGTCTGTCATATGTCTTTCCTGTTGTTGCTGCTTGTTGTTTTTGCTTTGCTGCTGGTGTCCAAGCTTGTTTTCTGCATTTCTGCTAATATTGTTTTTGTGGTGTTTGAACAAAATCTTGTGTTTGGACAGGCCATGGCTGACAAGAACGAGCGAAAGGCCACCCCCGAGCTGAGCAGGAAGGAGAAGGCGGCACGGTCTCGTCGGCGCAAGAAGATGATGAACGACTTGGAGTCGTGGGGCGTCGGCTGGCCAGAGCAGGAAGCAGATGTGCCTTACTGGGACACTGTGGAGGCAATGTGAGAGAGTGTGAGAGAGCAGTTTGAGGCACAGGGGGGAGCGTCCGTGAGTGAGAAGAGAGAGAGAGAGAGCAAAAAATTCCACTCTACAAACCACACTCACAGGAAACCGAACCTCCACCACGCACCCCCACCAAACCGAAGGAAGACAATAAGGACGTAAGCATTCTTGAGGGTTTAATGCGTTTACCTACTTCATCTAATGATGATATGTGGAGGAGAGATTCCATTCGCGCATTTCAGAAAATGATTCCGTTTAAGTCCGGGGCTCAATTTACGGGTGAGATGAACATTTCCGCTGATTTTAGCAACCACCCATTTCATAAGCACGTAAGAATGTTAAAGGCAGCAGGGGCGGTGATCGTGTGTGAGAGTGAGAGAGTGCTAGAGGCAGGGTTTCCAGATATAGATGCAGTAGCGTGCGCCATGTTGGGGCTCGATCGCCAGGCCCTGCCCAAGGTCGTGGATACCCGCGCCACCGTCTCCTACAAAGCTTACCACGCGGGCCTAGAGTGCATGCTCCAACGTGCCCACTTTTCCAAAAAGGGATGGGGGGGGGGGTCTCTCTCTCTCTATCTCTCTCTCTCTCTCTCGCTCTCCCCCCCCCCCCCAATTATATTATATGTTTTGGTTTGCAGGCAGAGCCAATCGAAGGCATATTTGTCTTGTGGCTGACAATTCGAATGCACAGCAAGGTAGTCAAGGCCAACCCGCGCTATTATTTTAGCATCGAGCGCCCCCCCTTCAACTTCCGCGTGCACGTGGCGTGCATCAGCATGTTTGAGGAAGCCGAGGCCACCAAGGCAACGGGTCATCAAGGGTTTCGGGTTATGCTCTTCCTGGGGGATGATTGGGTGCATTTCATGATCAACAAGGGTGGGGGGTCCGATTTGCGCAAGCTTTTCTACCCTGGGTTCCCCCCCCCCCCCCTTCTTGCCACTGATACAACCAACCCCCCCCCCCCCCCTCCCGCCTCCCCCCTTCTTTGTTGTAGGTTTGTGTTGAAAGCCTTTCCCTACAGCTACGTGGTGGGCCCCCACATCAAGGGCGTGGGTAGCGAGGGGAAGATCATCAGGCTGCAGGCGGGCTGGCAAGATAAGGTGTTGTGTTACATCACCGGCGACGAGTTCAAAGCCAACCAAGGCAAGCAGGGGGGGGTTGTCTATCCCCGAGCGCCACGCCACGACCATCGGGGACTGGCCACAATGGAAGAACAAGGGCGCCATGGTGAAGGAGACCGTCACCGCACGCTTCCACGGGTACGTCCTTTACCTTCATATCTATATACATACTTACGTATATACACATACATACTTACACACATACATAGGTTTCGGATGAAGGCTGTAGCTGGCATCAGGAACATAGAGGAAGGTGTTAGGTTTGAAGAGATTGAAGAAAAACAGGCCAACGATCCCGATTACCCTCTATCCCACATGTACATCATGGAACTGCCTGCGGTCCTTCACCAGGACGCACCTGCCGAGGTGGTGATGCGCGACGACGACGAGCCCTACCGCGCGGAGGACCCAGAAGCGCCTCCAGCGGAAGTCAACCGTCATTCCTCCCTCCTTGTTTGTTTGCTTTTGCCTTTACTAATCTTTTGCTGTTTGTGTTAGGTATGTTGCCACCACCAGTGCCACGTGGTCGTAAGCCCCGCGGGGCTAAGAAGGCAGAAGCAAAATGCTTTCATGTCTGTGATGGCTGCCAGCAGAAAATAGTTGAAGCTAGCGTACAACAACGTGAGCTGGTTATTCATAGCTCTGTGCGTGCTAGCCGCAGTCGCAGTGCAAGCGTTGAGAAAGATGCAGTGAGTGGCCCGCCTCAGAATCATGCTCATCTAGAGCTCGAGCAAAACGATGAAGAAGAGCCTGAGGTGATGGGTGAGGTGATGGTTGAGCAAGAGCAGCCTGATGAGCCTGCCGGGGTGGTGAGAGAGAGGCCCGCTAAGCGCGCTCGCCGCAATGATCCTCGCTATGAGGGTTGGCCTTCTGAGAAGAACGGTAAGCAAGAGGTTGAAAGTGATGACGAGCTTTCCTTCGACAGCAACAGCAGCCGCATCATCTGGTAAGTGTAAGTGTGTGTGATTTTTTTTAATGTTAATTCGTAATTGCTTCCTTGTGCTTAAACCGGCCAGTCGAACAGTGGGGCTGTTCCCTGGCCAACAATTTTGCTCTCGTCGTGGGTGGTGGTCGTACATGATCACCACCTACGGCAGGAGTTACAAAAAAAAAAAAAAAAAAAAAAAAAAAAAAAAAAAAATCAAAATTAATAATAATAATAAAATATTTTTTACAATATTTAAATCTGCATTCATTGCTAATATCCGGGCCGGAAATATTAATATTAATATTTTGAATTTCAACTTGAATTGGATAGTAATTTTTGAACTTATCACAGTTTATTAAACTTAAAAAAATCACACTGTTCCCACTGTGTGCTGTGATTGAGGACAATAGTAAAATCTAAATCTAGTGCCTCTGTTTTGCATTGCTGAACGTGCGACTTAAAGCGCGCAGGATAACAAATTTCTTTGCGCAGTAGTCGCACCTGTGATTATAGTTTTTGAAGTTGTAACCACAAGATTTGAGCTCATGAACACGGTATGTAGTTTGCAGAAGCTCAAGCAGCCATGTTCTTCTGCGCGGGTTGCGCTTGAAGAACAAGTGAGAATGCATGAGATTCAGCAACTCAAGTGATTGGCAAGTAAACCAGTACAAGGTACCCCACTTGGTAAAAAAAAATTGAACGTGATAGACAGCGAGATGAACGTATAGAGTAATCCAGTCCTCTGCGTAGAGAGTGGTGGGGCCGACATCGGAACGCAAAAGAACGCTACCATGCTCGCCTGTTACTTGCTTTTTGCGTCTACCCATCCCATGTACCTCCCATTTATTTGTCCAAATAATAGGAGAAGTTGGGTCCGGGCCCGCAAAATCCCAATCACCGGAGACGATATTTGGATGAGGTGTTTGCGCTTCAGGCGTACACATCTTCCGAAAAATATTTCTAGTCTCCTGACCCCACGCTTTAGCGTCAGCTTCAGTAAAAAGAGTATGAGCATTAATTTTTAAAAACTGTGCCCACCAGGCGGCCCAGAATGTCTTAATTCTAGCCCAGCGGCCGGGAGCGATCAGATCTTGAAATGTAATGTCTTCGTCAAATACTGCCTGAAACAAGTTCGCAAACTTTAAGGCTGGCCTCTGTCTAACCCAAAGCATTGCCATGCACCTTTACCACCTGATTCCAAACGAGGCTGATAAAAGCGAAATCCGCTTATAGCAGGCCCCGAACGTCGTTTGTTTTTATTACTGACTATATCAGCAAATTCTTGCAAACGAGTTGATTTCTTATAGAAAAGGTGACTGGAATTAATATGGATTCCCCATTTTGTTTGCGGCACCCCGTCTATAACTTCACGAACCAGGTAGTCCACAAAGCGGCCGCAGATACGAAGCATCATATGCAGTAAGTCAGGTATATGTCTTTCTAGAGGGACAACCATAAAAGAGATTTCTCATCTTTATATTTTTTCCCTTTCGTGTTCACGTCCTCTGACTTCCTGTTGATGTTCCATTCTAAGTCAAAGTTATGTCGTTCGGATTTGTGGCAAGTGCAGAGGTAGCAGAAATGGTTACCACCTGCAGACTTATGTGCACACACCGACAGCAGCAACTTCATATCGCCGGTCACGAACAACTTGCACGGGTAGTGTATGCCGGTCTTGCCGGAAGTCCAACCCTTCTGTTCGAGCTCTTGTAGCTCGAACAGAAGTGTTCCTAATTCATTCATTAAAGAAAAATTGTTATTAATTAATACTGTCACTTCAAGTAGTTAAATTCATGTGACTTTAATTAATACGTCAGGTTGAAAAAAAGGCACAAGAACTTAACATTAGTTGATTGCCTCCCATCCAACCTGACTAAGCAACAATTCAGAAAGCTGCGCGAGTTAGATGAGAAAGGGGGCCTTGTTGTAATTAGGCTTCCTTTCTCGTCGAACTCTTGGTAACAAGAGAGAGGCTCAGCACTCAAGAGAAAGAGATAGAGAGGGGGGGGGGGGGGGAAGAGAGAGAAAAAGAGAGAGAGAGAGAGAGAGAGAGCCTGCGTGATCTTTCAGGGCGAGCAAATCCTCGGAACACTTTGAGATGAGGAGGGGAAAGATCCCCTCCTGTGTTGTTGGGTGTGGTAAACCCGGAATTAAGTTATGATTCTCACCTAGAGCAAAGCACTTTATGGCCCAGAGCACTGAGTTTAACGTTGCCCCCGTCTTTTGCCCGTCACCCCCAATCGCGAGGCATTGCTCCTTCGGATCTGCCTTTTTCTGGCGCCAAGCATCCTCCAACCACTCCATCAGTGCACTAACGTCGGCAGAGGCGGAACTTCAAGTCCCTTCTCGGTTTAAATGGAGTCTGTACTTTTCGTCTACTATGGCGGTAAGGGCTTTTCTGTCCTTTACAAGATCGTGACCGAATAGGAAGGGGTGCTTTGTAGCTGTCAGTAAGGTTTCGATCTGTTCGTCCGAAATGACATTGGCGTCCATATGGAGTAAAGTCTGAAAGGCAATGTCCTGGATCTTAGCGGCGGTAGGCTTTTGAAGACTGGTAGTCTTTTACCATGTCTTTGTACACGTCATCATACTCGCACGCCTCCTCCTCACTCAACCGACACTCTTCCGACACACACTGCCTAAACAAGCTAACTGCCTGACCTACTCTCTTCTTTCTCTGCCAGTCTGTAACTCTACTCGTTGTCTCTGTGTCTTTCTTTCGAGTGCGTGGAGCACGACAAACAATCACAGTATCATATTGTGTGTCATATTTGTCGCAAAAAATCCCCTCACCCTCACCATCAAAGGCAGCATTCCATCTCACACGCACAGGCTTAGCATCAACAGTAGCAGAATCAAAAGCAGCAGTGTCATAGGCAGCATGCCAGTTAGAGATAGATTTTTCACTAAGCAGGTTGAAAATTTTCTGTCTGGGGGGGGGGGGATTTTGGGCATCATAATCTATTCTAACGTTATAGAAAAGAGACTCGGTCAGTGGCCTCTGGGTTGTGGGCAGTGGCTCATAAGCAATGCCGGTTTCCCTGCCGTACGAAGGGTTTTCTTGCCTCTGTTCCTTTACAAAGTCCGACTTGTCCAGCTTGAAAAATTTTTTCTTGCCTCACTTCGTGACGAGTGGCCTGTTTAGATCTCTTAACGTTCTTGTCCCCTGCCTTCCGAATGTCTATACGGTTGCGTTTCTTCTGAGGCATGGCGAAGGGCGCCCTCTCAACAAAATCGAAAAGTGCTTAAAAATGTCGATAGGGACGGAAAGAAATTGAGGGTCTGCCCTGGCCCGGCCTGAACATTTTTTAGTGTTTCCAGCCCCAAAACTACACAAAACCCAGAAAACATCTCCTCCTGAACCAGGCAACCGTTTTCAAAAAGGTTTACAGATTTAGAAGCTCGCATCTTGAACTACTGCGCACCAAATTTTCAGATCCTCTTATTGTACCTTATAAAAAAGTTTTTTTGTTTCATAAATACATATTACCGCCGCCATGACGGTTAACACCGTGCCTTCCAAAATAATTCGAATTCAAAAGTAATTTTTTTCTTCTTTCCTGCAGTAGATTTATTTATGATCTTCAACTTACAATAAGAAAAGGTGTGTAGAAAAAGTGCAAAACCTCAATGACTGGATGTTCAATTTCATAGTTACTAATGAACATAGAATTACATATGCCGGGGGCCTGATGGTGCCACAGGTTGAGCCTTTTGAGAAGCTGGAAGCGGATATCTGATGATTAGGTATAAGCCGGTCACTCACGGACCTTACCCTACCTTTCACTTGCGGTTTGCCGGGAGACTTCGTTAAAAGCCAGGTTGCTCACAGCCACTTTAATCCGAAGACATAAACGCAGAACTGAACTGCAAGAGAGCTACCTAATCTAAGTGCGTGACTAGCAGTAACTGACGCTCAATAATAATATTATGGTCCGGTGCAAAATAGTAAAAACATAACGTGCACAATTGACTTGGATTACCCATTACTGTTACTCCTAATTATGACTTAGTAAAATGTTACCGCACATAGAAATCAATCATAATTACGACTCAAATAGTAACTCGATGTTGCCTGTCCGACGCTCCCCCTTAATTCAATGTCAATTGTATTAGTGGATAACTTCGTAAATCGTGTCTGACTGAGTAAGTATAACGTCAAATAAAAGCTATACATACGCGACTCAAAACGTAGAGAGTCATAAATTACGAATCCACACGAATCCTCAATTCCTCGCCGCGAAAGCATCTCGATCCAATTGGTCGAATAAATTGAAGTAAAAGGACTCGTTTGTAAATGACAAACTCGTACTTGCAAAATCAAAGCAATAATTACGTAATAGCAAACTTGAAGTTGCTTTTCGCGCGTAAATCACATTAAAAACTGATTACTCGATTAGCACTCTGATAGCTAATGACAATATGGCGGCAGTCCGTGCCCAACGTGATGATGCAGTCGCAAGTCGTTGCAGTTGTTGTCAAAACTTCATCCATGTTCGACTCCTCCATTTCGTCCGACTTCTGCTATCCCGCTCTTGTCGTCCATGATCGATGGTGACTGATCGTCACGCGCCTCGTCAAACGCTCGAATCTAAGTCCACGGGATCATCCATCTCGCCTCAGACGAACACCTATATAGAGACATCGCCTGCAAAGAAAAGACTCACACTCACACAAAAGAACATCATGAGTGAACTCAGCGGAAATTTGATGATTTTCCGTTAAGAAGGTTTATGGTTTAAGAGTGATCATGAATTTACTAACCAAGTACTCAAATTGGTCCTTAGGTACATGTTTAGTTAATACATCTGCTATCTGTTTCTGAGTTCCTATTTTTACAAACCTTACTTCTTTATCACGTTGTGCGTGATGCATGAAATGTAGTTCAAGTGGTAGATGTTTAGTGCGTGACCCTGACATTCCTCTCTCTGCCGCTAAAATAGTTTGTGCGTTGTCCTCAAATAATTTTAATGGGCTTTTCTGTGCTACTCCTAATTCCTCCGCTATATGTCTAACTGCTAACCCTTCACGAATACATTCTACAGCTGCGAAGATTTTTGCATCATTTGAGCTTAATGCAATACGTGATTGTCGTTTCGATAACCATGCAATTGGGTCACCTCCCCATAGAACTATATACCCTGTACGAGACCTTCCTGTCTTTTTGCACACTTTATGTGCCGCATCAGGCCATAGAGTAATTCCGGGATATGTTCTTGCTTCTTGCGATGATTTTGGTCCGTGAAATGCAATACCGCGAAATGAATTCACTAAGTACCGAAAAATTCGTCCCAACATTGCATAAGTCACTCCAACGTCAACAGTCTGCATAACGCTAGCTGCATTCAAAGCTTGGTCTGCATCTGGTCTAGTCATCTTAGTCAAAAATAGTAACTTCCCAACTAAGCTAGGAATGGAATGCTTCCTAAGTGCACTAGATTCCGACATAGGTTCTGGCTCCTGCTCTGCGCTAGGCGTGCTTAGCGGGCGTGCGTCTGCATATCCTACGTCTTTCAAGATCTGTTTCTGATATCTCGTCTGATGTAGTAAAATGCGACCTCCTTCCTGTTCTATTTCTATACCCTTAAACTCTTTGGCTACACTTAATCGTTTTAGGGGATAGAACTTTTCTAGTTGGCTTGCAAACTTATCATACGTACGTTTGTTAGGCGCCGAAAAGATCAGATCATCTACATGAAATATGCCAATGATTGCGTCTCTTATGGGTTTGTCTTTTTCAACGAACATGCATAGATCTGCGTCTATACTAGCAATCGAAATCCTAACTCTTCTAACTTTGGGGCCAAGATTTCATACCAACGTCTGCCTGCCTGTGGGGCACCATACAGAGCTCCATCTATCCTTAATATCATGCCATCATGACCTTCCCTGTCTAAACCATCTGGGGCGTACGCGTAAATAAGATCATTCATTCTAGCATTCAAGTAAGCATTTTTGAAGTCTATACCATACAACTTGTGACCATGCCAAGCAGCTATCTTAGCTAAGAAAAGTAGTGATCGATGAGCTGCACAAGGTACAAATAGCTGATCTGGATTATAGCTAACTCCTGGTTCTAGCATATCTCCTCTCAAAGCTAATCGTGACTTGACAAACTTGCGTCCTTTATCATCAACCTTAACTTTATGTACCCATGTCAATCTTACTAATAGTATCTTCGACACTCCCTTCTCTTTTGCTTCCTTGGGGCTTACCCAGGTCTAGGTGTTAAAAGAATTAAGAGCCTCTATCTCTTTATCCATGCCTTCTTTCAACTCCTTAGCTGTTAGCCCTTCGCCGACTATCTCTTTTGGCACACGTAGTGTGAGGTAGAGTAAAACTTCACTACTATCCTCTCCTAGTATGCTTTCCTCAGACGACTTGGCGTCTTCTAGTTCACCGGGTGGATGGATTGGGTCTACTTTATACTTTTTGATTTCACTGTCTAACATCTTTTCAACTAGTCCGTCATCAAAAGATACAAAGTGACTTGGCTTGGGCTGTTTGCGAACTTTAAGTCTATCGCCTTTCTCGCATGGTTTCAAAACTTTACCGGTTCGTTTAGCTTCTTGCCAACTGTCTCCATACTCTTCCTTCGCCCATAGTTCACCAAAAGCTACCGCTGGTACAAATCCCTTGACATTTTCTAATGAGGTGTTTTCCTTGACTACCTTCTTAGTTGTGACTGGTTGTGTGTCAGGCTTTGCTGTCGTCCGTTCCTTTCTTTTTCGTTTCCCTCTCACTATGTTAGCTGTCGTGATTTTGTCACTTTGCTCCCATGTGAGGCCCTTGTTTGGCGCTTCTCCTTCCCTATATCTCCGGCTTGGGTGACTAGCCGAAGGGTCCTGCGCACTAAGCGATTCGATGGGTGTTACCCCGTCGTCCTGATCAACAACTTGGCTTTCGTTAGAGTCAATGGGAAGACCGGAATCTGGACCAGTGTCGTCCTCAACTCCTTGTTTTTCCTCATGCTCTTCTGACTCCCCCTGAACTTTCTGTTGCGGTTCTGTCTCCGCTTGCTCAAAATGGGTGTTACCCCGTCGTCCTGATCAACAACTTGGCTTTCGTTAGAGTCAATGGGAAGACCGGAATCTGGACCAGTGTCGTCCTCAACTCCTTGTTTTTCCTCATGCTCTTCGCTACAACCGGACCACGTCAAGGGATTTCACGTGTTTGGATTACAAACCGGCCATTCGGCAACTGAAACCAATAGGATGTATGGGAGTAATGTATGTCGGAAAGCAAGTTGGCAAAGGAAACTATAGGGGAAAACGTGTAATGCTCTTGGGATACGATGTGTTCAAAGAGCTTTACAGGGTTTGGGATGGCCGCAAGGTCATATCGAACATACGCAACGTGCGTTTCAACCCCCATATAGTTGGAAAAGATGCACACCCACCCAGAGGAGTACAATGGGACGATGAATCTGAGGGGAGAGTAGCAATAGCAATGCAGAACAGCTTGAGCAAGCGGAGACAGAACCGGAACAGAAAGTTCAGTCATGGCAATATGTTGTGTAGTGTGGTAGCGGTGTGTTCCATCTCTGCCCAAAACTTAAGTGGAAGGTTAGCTTCATATAGCATAGCCCTAGCTGGCCCTGCTGTTATGTCATTAACTTTTTCAGCTATCGGATTTCCGTCTTTGTCTCCTGGTGCTGAAACTTTCCAAATAAATTGCAATGGTTTCCACCATTCGATTACTTCCACAGGGGGGCAACGAGTTCGTTGTCACACGTGATAAGTTTGACCTTCCTACCGGTCTGTCGTTCAAACC
This sequence comes from Paulinella micropora, assembly GCA_019918135.1. Lineage (NCBI taxonomy): Eukaryota > Cercozoa > Imbricatea > Euglyphida > Paulinellidae > Paulinella > Paulinella micropora. The sequence continues at coordinate 27,200 of WBZZ01006076.1, forward strand.
ACGCTACTGCCTGCTTAAGACACTCTACAAACTCGTTCTTGTGTCTTAAGTAAAAGTCTAAAATATAACCTGAATAATCGTCTGTTACACAAACTTGTAGTACTTGCCATTGATGGACATTACTGCCCATGGTCCGGCTGTATCTACATGCAAAATCTCACTTGGATAACTAGCTCTCCTAATCCTATTCTTCTTAAATCTGGGCAATTCTTTAGCCTAAATCTTAATTGCCGACAACTTTGCGGCCCAGTGCCTTGCCTAATGCATAGGTCTTCTTTATAGCCTTATGCCCGCTGCACTGATGCATGACGTAGATGTCTACGGGCTTCTTATTTGCACTCTTCCCTGGATACATAGCATTTAACACACATCCCTTACTCTCTCTATTCTCGCATACTTTAGCTACTTCTTTCTTATTCTCTCTCTCCTTGGGGATTCCCTCCCCGTTTACCCCGCCTTTGATTTCTTTACCTTGATCTTGGGCTCAAATCGCTTGTTAATATCAAGAGGTTCGTCATATTCCGTGTCCCACCGGTATAGCATTCCCGGCGTCATTCTCCCCCTGACTATCACGTCACTCTCTTTCACTCTTATGGGGTGCTTTAGAATAAGCAACTGTCCGTTCTGGTGAATAACAGATCTGTGGTAAAAGTGATCCATGCTGCCGGTTGAAACTATGTTCACAGGCACCCTTGGGTCGTACAACATCTCTTTCTTTACCATCACGGGTTTTCCTGTCCCATCTACACGGTTAATCTCGCTTCTCCCTTCTGGTTCACTACGCTTTCTCCGTTTCCAGTGATCAGACTGACTGGGGCAATATCAGAGAGGCTGCTCGATATAGCTGTCGTGCAAGCTATGTCTCGTGACGATCCACTGCCTTGCACTATCATCCTCTCTTTCTTGCTTTTTCCCTTTCCTTCTGCTACCATCAGGTTATGCTCGATATCTTCCATGTTCTCCTTTTCTTTCTCTTTCTCTTTCTTGCTCGCCTCTCTTTCCTTTCTTTCCTTCTCTTCGTTCTCAGCTCTCTCTCTTCGTTGTATCGTTCCTCGTGCATCCAATCGTATTCTTCCCTCGCCTCTTTGTAATCTCTGTACGAAATTGGAAGTGATATTTCTATTCTCATCTGTTCAGAATCCATAGAGTCCTCTGTGTTTCCGGGGTCTTCATCGTCTTCTTCTGACGCTCCGTCTATCTCCCTTCTTTTCGCATCGAATGCTGCCTTCTTTCTAGCTGCTGTCTTTGGTGTAAAGAATAGGTATGCGTCTTCTGAGTGTAACTTGCGTAAATACGCATTCAAAGATCCCTCTGCCACTACCTCGTTGTGAATCTGGGCTAAGTGAGGCATAGACTCCACTAACTGCTCTGCAAAAGCATTTTTGTGGTTGCATGCTAGTTCAAGAATACCATAATCCATCACGGATAGCATTTCTGTGTAGAACTCACTGTACTTGCAGTTCGGTTCGTAACATAACCATCCTTCACAGTTAGTCTTTCAATCCATTCGACATCACAAACAACAAACGCTGTAATTCTGTCTTTGGGGTCTCGGGTGTCCTTCACTGTGTCTCATCTGACAATCCCAAATCGCTCTTCTTTCTTCACTGACTCTTCTGATGCTGCTTTCAAACGTGCTTCTCTCACTGACTCTCTTGCTATGAGTGTAGTACGCGCAGCATGCGACAAAAACACATCATTTATCGCCCAAAACACGTCTGTCAGTAGGTTGTCTGTCTCAGCTACCCTCACTCCTTTCTCTCTTTTCACCTTCACAACATCACCTGTCTCCTCATCCATGATGCACGTATGCAATGACTCAGCTAGCTTCTTTATATCCTCAAAGCTAATCACTTTGCCACTGTGTCCCCTCTTTTTACTGCTCCCCTCCGTAGTTGTGCTTTGTTGACGCGTGGAGTTGTGCAAGTTGTGCTGTGAGTGGGTGTTGTTTGTGTCTCCTGTCTATCTCCGTCCACTCTATTTACCGGGGACGGACCTTTTGAGGGTTGCGACGGGGGCCATGCCTTGCCTTCAGCTCTTTTCCCCTGTCGCACAGACACTGTTCTTGTTGCTTGTATCTCTGCCTTAACCTCCCCGGCCCGCGCTTGAAAATCTGGCATATCAGCACAGTCAGCCATGAATTTTTCTTCTCGCGGGTTTTCCGGTTTGATGACTGACTCGGGTTTTTGAGCGGGAATTACCTTGTCCTTTTTCCGGGTATTGCCGAGTCTTTTTGCGAAAGTTGCTGTGCTCTCGCCCCCTTGCTCTCCCTCTCTCTGTTCAATCTTTTCATCATCTCTTCACTTGGGTACTCATTGGTGGGGGGTGGGCGGCATGATGGGGGTTGATCCAGATCATCTGGGAATTGTGGGTCCTGCTTGTAGTGATAACCACACAGACTAGCATACTGCAACCTCTTGCTCATACTGCCTGCCTTACCTATGCTCCCACTTTCTCCATATTTCACACCACACCGCTTCCCCTTTGAGTTCTGCCCTACACATTGGATTGTGTTTCGTTTGGGATTGGGTGTCTGTTTGGTGGGGGTGATTGTTTGTGGTGTCTTGTGTTTGTTTGTCTCTTTCGTTTGAAGGAGAGATTGCGGTGTCGGTTTCGGTTTCGTCGGTTTCTCTTTTTTAGAGGGTTGCGAGGAAGTTTCTCGCACGAGACTCTCGTGCTGTGGAGGGGTCGGTTGGGAGGGGTTGTTGACGAAGGGTTGAGGCGTTGATCACTAGTGAGAGTGGATGGTGAGGGGTTGGATGGGGGAATGCCTCCGAGCGAGTAGCGAGTCTGGGAGCTGCTCGACATTCTAACCCCCCCCCCCCCCCCTCACGGACTCTTTCGGATTGTTCAGTGTCGTTCTCTTTTTGCTCCCCTGTTTCACTATCCTCCCCTTCCGTTTCCTCTCCTCTTTGGGCTGTGTTGCCCTCTTCTTGTTCGTCCTCTGCCTCCATGACAATCAGTTCATAATCCTCCTCCTCTGAACTGTCGTCTTGTTCTGTGTTGTTGTTTCCCCCCTCTCTTCCTTCGTTTTCCTCACCCTTTTCACCTCTTATCAGAGCCACCCCTTTATCCTTTTTCTTACGAAGCTTACTAACTTTGCTTTGGGTTTCTCTTTTGGGAGGGGCGGTGATGTGGGGTTTATGGGTGCGACGAGAGCTGTTAGACTTAGCAAGCTTAGGGCAAACGCGTTTAGTGTGTCCAGTCTCGCTGCAATTATAACAAACTGCAGTGAGCCACCATTCATTCCGTTCTGTCACTACCCCATCATGCTTGCCCCCGTACTCACCCTTTTGTTTGTACTTGCTCTTCCCACTCTTCCTTTCCTCATCTTCTTCCTCTCCTGCTAGCAATAAAGCTGCTCCTTCTCCATCTGCTTTACTACTACTCTTCCCCTTTCTCATACTTCTTCTGTCTGTTGCTTGCCTCCCAAAGCACGTAAACCTCTCTAGCTGCCTCAACTATGTCGTTGTGCTTGGGTCGTATGGCTGGTGCCATGCGATAGTGATCAGCAAAGTATTTAGCACTATAGGCTGGGTGCGTACTCAGCTTCTCTAGCAACCGGTTTGTTGATTCGTCTTCGTCGAACTTCTCCCCTCTTAGCTTTTCAAGCCATTCTTTCTTCAGTAGGTACCTGGTGAGCCAGGCGTCCACGTCTTCGTTCTTTCTAGGAGCTCTCTCTTTGAACTTCTTTTCCTCCAAATATCTTGTTGCTCCGGAAATTTGTCAGTATTTTTTCTTGACAATGCCGACTTTATCGAACGGATCTTGAGCATTACGGCTTCTGAGATATGCGACAACCTTATAGTTAGAGAATGCAGTGGTGATGAGTAGCTGAAATAATTTACATCGCTGCAAGTATTTTTGCTCCCTCTTGTATGCTCTCTTCGTCACACTGTGTATGCTTTTCACTGCTCTCGTTTGTGCTCGTCTCGCTCTTCTCTTCGCTTTTCCTCCCAGGCTACCTTCTGCTCATTACTCCATTTCGCATAGTCTTTCGGCTTCTCTAGTGTTTTCTTCTTTGGGTCTGATCGTTTTGTGCGTGATGATGTTAATGAGGATGATGCGTCTTTCTCTTTGTCTTCTTCCTCACTTTCTTCACTCACGTCTGGCGAATCTTCTTCTGTCGGTTCTCTTGGTTCATCTGCTTCCTCTGCTGCTTTCATACGACTTAAATCCCATCCGTATTTCTTCTTAACAGCTACCTCATCGAGAAATGCGTTTTTAACCATGTCCCTGAGAATTGTACTAATACCGTAAGCATATTCCTCTAGCTAATAGTAAAATCCTTGAAGATGTTCTGTGACGCCGTCATAGACGGGTGTGTAAGATAAGAACTGTTTCCAGTTCGTATTATTGCTGTGATGAACCACTATCCCAACGGCTCATGACCGATGATTAGGTATAAGCCGGTCACTCACGGACCTTCCCCTACCTTTTCACTTGCGGTTTGCAGGGAGACTTCGTTAAAAGCCAGGCTGCTCACAGCCACTTTAATCGGAAGACATAAACGCAGAACCGAACTGCAAGAGAGCTAACTAATCTAAGTGCGTGACTAGCAGTAACTGACGCTCAATAATATGGTCCGGTGCACAATAGTAAAAACGTAACTTGTACAATTGACTTGGATTACCCATTACTGTTACTCCTAATTATGATTTAGTAAAATGTTACCGCACATAGAAATCAATCATAATTACGACTCAAATAGTGAACTCGATGTTGCCTGTCCAACGATATCTGAGCGTAGGGTCGGGTCGATGGCCCCCGGGAGCCTACGGTCACGAAGGCGGAAAATGCCAGGGACTCCGAAAACAGAAAAAAGGATGGAATCGGACTCCATGGCCCGGAGTTCGATCTCGTCGTCTTTGTTCTGAGGACACTGCGATCGACGTGTCATTTTTGGCAGGCTTGCCGTACTGTTAGTGCCAGGCTTGGCATGTTCCTTCGAGCAATTACTTCTTGAAATTGCTTTGTGGTTTATACAGAGCCTCCGGACGGTTAGTGGACTGAGTTCTTGGCGGTGAAGCCAAGTGTCCGGTCACAATATTAATAAAGACTGAGCCTAGGACATTCTTTCTGGACCTGTGGCAGTACTTTTCCCTTCAAGTTTCTTTTTAGCCTTTTGCACTTTTCCTTGTAGCATATATGTCTTTTTCTTCAATTCTTTGTTCAACTTGAACCTAGCTTTTACTGACGCTTGGTCGCCTTCTTACATGCTTCCTTTTCAGCTCTACCGTAGGCTACACGAACAGCAATGGCAAGTATTCTCTTCAATGATAGAAGTCACTATAGTGTTTG
>WBZZ01006077.1:0-5000 GCA_019918135.1 Paulinella micropora
TAGGGGCCATGAGCTCCCAGCACTTCTTGACGGGGTCGTACCGCTCCACAGACGACAGGTGGTTGCCTGTCGTGTTTTTGCCGCCCAGCGCGTAGAGCTGGCCGTTGGCGACCGCCGCCGCGAAATCACTGCGCGCGGTTAGCATGGCGGGCAGGGCGCGAAACGCGTTCTGTTGGGGGTCGAAACGCTCCACCTGTTGAAGTGATCGATCGATTGATTGCTTGATCGTATACGCAGCAAAATATATGACCGCAAAATGCGGCCGATTTTTGTGCAAAAATTCAACTTGCAAGAGGTGGGACATAGATACATACATGCATTCGTTCATACATACATGTATATGTAAATGTAAATGTAAATGTAAATGTATGTATACGTACATGTATATCTATATCTATGAATAGTGTTGCTTACCGAAGAGAGGTAGTCGCCTCCGTGTATGTATATGTAAATGTAAATGTAAATGTAAATGTATGTATACGTATATGTATATCTATATCTATGAATAGTTTGCTTACGGAAGAGAGGTAGTCGCCTCCGTGGCCTCCCAAGAATGTAAATGTATATGTAAATCTAAATGTAAATGTATGTGTACGTACATGTATATCCATATCTATGAATATATGTATATCTATATCTATGAATAGTTTGCTTTACCGAAGAGAGGTAGTCGCCCCCGTGGCCTCCCAACACTACTAGATTGGGCTCCAAGAGAGAGACGGTGCGTTGCTCCTAGGTAGGTAGGTAGGTAGATAGATAGATAGATAGATAGATAGATAGATAGATAGATAGATAGATAAATGTACACCACGATCAGATGTGAATTGACATGCTAGCCGCAATTAGATCGTGCATTGACATACTGTGCCAAAAGCACGGAGTGCTAGAAAGAATGGATGTAGATAGAAATTCTTTTGATGTATTGATTAGTGCATTATTTTACATACTGTACTTGACACAGAACAACACATACAGCAGTGCAACCCCCCCCCCCCCCCCCCCCCCCCCTCCTTCCCCTTTACATATACCTCAGCAAATACAGGTACACAACACAGTGCATGTACACAATACGTATACATGAACATACCTTGCTGACGGTGGTCTCTGTCGCTGCAAGGCGGACCTGCATACATACATACATACATGCATGCATGCATGCATGCATACATACATACATACATACATACATACATACCTGAGCAGAAACGCAGCGACGCTCCACCTCCGCCACCACCTAGACATACATACATACATACACACATTACATACATACATACATACAATACATACATACATACATACATACATACATACATATACATACATGCATACATACATACATGCACATACATACATACATACATACATACATACATACATACATACACACACATACCTCAACTGAGTTGAGCGACTCTAGCTCTTTTATCTTTTCCTCATGCCTGCCTTGCATCTGCAGTAACCTGACACACATACATACATACATAAATACATACATACATACATACACACATACCATACATACATACATACCATACGTACATACATACCATACATACCATACATACCATACATACATACATACATACATACATACATACATACCTGATCAGTTGTACGGCGAGCGCGTCAGAGTCGTCGCCTCGTCGTCTGATTTGCGACTCAAGTGCTGCCACTTCAACGGCTAGTGCCTTAATATCTTCCCGACGCTTGGAGATCTCGGTCTTGATGCCCTTGATAGCAATATTGGCCGCTTTCTTCAGGTCTTGGTTTTCTGTCCGGTGGATCACCTGTACAGGAAAGACATAGAAACGGAAAATGAACCTTTCAAGGCGACGAAAAGGCGAGGGCAGGACATACGTTAAAACAATGGAGGAGAGAGAGAGAGAGAGAGAGAGAGAGAGAGAGAGAGAGAGAGAGAGAGAGAGAGAGAGAGAGAGAGAGAAGAGAGAGAGAAGAGAGAGAGGAGAGAGAGAAGAGAGAGCGAGACGAGAGAGAGAGAGAGAGAGAGAGAGAGAGAGAGAAGAGAGAGAGAGAATGAAGGAAGAAAAGAAAGAAAGAAAGAAAGAAAGAAAGAAAAAAAGAAAGAAAGAAAGAAAGAAAAGAAAGAAAGAAAGAAAGAGCGAGGGGGAGGGGGTGGACCTGTACGGAGATGCCTTTTGAATCTATCACGCGTTTGAGCTCGAACATCTCTGTGCTATGCGGTGATGGTTTATACAAACCTGCGCACGATGGTGATGAGCAACAATGGATGTCAGTACTGATGTCTGGCAACGAGACGGATGCTACAAGCGATGCACTGTGCGAAAATTTTCCGATATACCTCCAGTCGTCTCTCCAAGTTGCGTCAATATTTTCAAAAATGACCGACAGAGTTCACTGACATCGGAATCCACACCAGCATGCGCAAATGGGGGCGGTAGAGGCACGAACTCTTCGGTTTGACTCATGTCATCATCATCAAGAGACATATTGACGATGTCGCTCTGTGTTCGTTGTTTCTTTCTTGAGGCGTTGGAATACATTTTTCCTACACCATGTACAAAAAGCTATGAATGCAAGGGCTTGAATGCATGAATGGCAAGTAGTTGCAGCGTCCCCATAGAATGGTTTCTTTCTTTTGCACTCCTCTCTCTATGACATTTCAAGGCTTTGTTCGTTGTTTCTTTCTTGAGCCGTTGGAATACATTTATCCTACACCAAGTACAAAAAGCTATGAATGCACGGGTATGAATGCATGAATGGCAAGCGGTTGCAGAGTCCCCATCAGTGGATGGTTTTTTTTTTCTTTCTTTTGCCTCCAGTCATTTAGGCTTCATGGAATGCAACGTGATTGTTGTGCCACAGAGAAAGTGTATGTCCGCAGAACCACGATAAAATACGCGGATTTATGCGCAGGCCTACAGTAATTACTATACAAAAACCTGCAACCTTTTTTGTTTTCCTCCTTCTTTCCCTCCTCCCTCCTCCCTCCTCCATCCTCCCTCCGCCTCTGCCTCTGCCTGGTTTTACTTAATGAATTATACAAAAAAAAAAGTTTTTTTTTTTTTTTTTTTTTTTTTTTTTTTTTTTTTTTTTAAAATGAAATTTTCAGTTAGTACTTCAGTTTGAGGGAAACAAGCTGCTACTGTTGCTGCTGCTGCTGCTTTTCTCCTCCTCCTCCTCCTCCTCGTCCTCCTCGTCGTCGTCCTCCTCCTCCTCCTCCTCCTCCTCTTCCTCCTCTCCTCCTACTCACTCCTACTCCTCGTTAGGGTGAGAGCCTCCTCCTTCTCCTCCTCCTCCATTCCTCCTTCTCATCCTCCTCCATTCCTCCTCCTCCTCCTCCTCTCACTCCTACTCCTACTCCTACTCCTACTCTTCCTGTTCCTCGTCGACCACTTCTTCTTCTTCTTCTTCTTCTTCTTCTTCTTCTTCTTCTTCTTCTTCTTCTTCTTCTTCTTCTTCTTCTTCTTCTTCTTCTTCTTCTTCTTCTTCTTCTTCTTCTTCTTCTTCTTCTTCTTCTTCTTCTTCTTCTTCTTCTTCTTCTTCTTCTTCTTCTTTGCCTTTAATTTAATGAAGTTACTTTTACAAGTAACCTCTGGTCATCCATACAAATCGTTAGCCCGAAGGCCATTGATTTAACAAGACGGTGACCCTTATAATATTAATATTAAAATTATTAAAGTAACGTTGCAATATATTAAAGTAATAATAATAATAATAATAATAATAATAATAATAATAATAATAATAATAATAATAATAATAATAATAATAATAATAATGATAATAATAATAGTGCTTCTCTGTCAATGGCTGATGCATTTCTGCACATGCGCCTCCATCGTCTCACCCGTGAGGGGAGTACGAAGAATTGACGATAGGCTGTAATGACACCCCCGCAAGGGCAGTTCCAACACTTCCAGACGGACCGGTATGTTCAATGAAAATACTGGTCCAGACGGACCGGTATGTTCAATGAAAATACTGGTGGCACCGACGGGAATCGAACTGGCGACAGGGCCCAGATGGTAGAACTTGACCACTGGGCTATCACTGTGTCCAAAATAATAATAATAATAATAATAATAATAATAATAATAATAATAATAATAATAGTGCTTCTCTGTCAATGGCTGATGCATTTCTGCACATGCGCCTCCATCGTCTCACCCGTGAGGGAGTACGAAGAATTGACGATAGGCTGTAATGACACCCCCGCAAGGGCAGTTCCAACACTTCCAGACGGACCGGTATGTTCAATGCAAATACTGGTCCAGACGGACCGGTATGTTCAATGAAAATACTGGTGGCACCGACGGGAATCGAACTGGCGACAGGGCCCAGATGGTAGAACTTGACCACTGGGCTATCACGGTGTCCATAATAATAATAATAATAATAATAATAATAATAATAATAATAATAATAATAATAATAATAATAATAATAATAATAATAATAATAATAATAATAATAGTGCTTCTCTGTCAATGGCTGATGCATTTCTGCACATGCGCCTCCATCGTCTCACCCGTGAGGGGAGTACGAAGAATTGACGATAAGCTCTAATGACACCCCCGCAAGGGCAGTTCCAACACTTCCAGACGGGCCGGTATGTTCAATGAAAATACTGGTCCAGAAATAGACCGGTATGTTCAATGAAAATACTGGTGGCACCGACGGGAATCGAACTGGCGACAGGGCCCAGATGGTAGAACTTGACCACTGGGCTATCACGGTGTCCATAATAATAATAATAATAATAATAATAATAATAATAATAATAATAATAATAATAATAATAATAATAATTAATAATAATAATAATAGTGCTTCTCTGTCAATGGCTGATGCATTTCTGCACATGCGCCTCCATCGTCTCACCCGTGAGGGGAGTACGAAGAATTGACGATAAGCTCTAATGACACCCCAGCAGGGGCAGTTCCAACAATAATAATAATAATAATAATAATAATAATAATAATAATAATAATAATAATAATAATAATAGTACTAGT
>WBZZ01006077.1:40000-45000 GCA_019918135.1 Paulinella micropora
TGCCGGACAGACCATTGCTTTACCACCTCGTTCCAGTTTGCCAGAGCGGCCCGCCAGTCCTTATCATCTACCGTGCCATCTTCGTTCACGACCCGCTTGAGCGCATCCAAGCCCTCCCGCAGCCTGTGATCTGCTAAGATCAAATTTTCCGTATCTTCCTTCCATTTGCACCGACCCGTGTTGTAAAGCCTGCGTGTTAGCGCTGTGTTGCCCAGTAACTCGATGCGCCCTAGGAACCGAAGCCGGGCCGCCTTGGCAAGGATGCTAAAACTCGGCGTGCGGCCTAAACCCCTGGTGATGCAGCCGCTTGTGCGCGTACCAACACCCAAGATGACCCGCAGGGGCGCTACCAACGCGCCCTCCAGCTTACTCAGCTTGTTGGCGCCCGGCAGATCCCAAAAAGCCGATGCATAAAGCAACTTTGCGCCAACCATTTGCTGCCAATTCATCAGCCGAAGACGCGCTGGAACTTCATGGGCAATCCAGAGGGGGTAGCAGGCAGCCGTTCCCGCTACAGTGATTTCCGCCGCCCGCTTCGCTTGCGGTTTATCGGAGAGGGTGTCCGTGAGCAGAACTCCCAGGTATTTGTAGTGGTCGGTGACGTTGAGAACCTTGCCCCGGAACCTCACGCATGGGGGCGACTTTTTTGACTTGGCGTGCCCGTATATCGGCATGACTTCCGTCTTGCCCGGTTTCAGGTTGATTTCAAGCCGATAGTCCTCCACGAATGTCGCCACGACATTTACAATCTGTTGAAGCTCCGTGACACTATGCGCAATTACCGCAACGTCGTCGGCGTAAAGCAGGGTCCGTATGTCTTCGATGCGGTTGAGGTCCTCGATCTCCAACTCTTTCGCGATTCGGACCGTTAGCTCATCCATGAAGACGTTGAACAGCGACGGTGACAACGGCGACCCTTGCTGAACTCCCATCTCTTCCAGCACTTCACCAGTGAGTTCGCCATCGACTAGCACTCGCGATGACGTTCTTCGGTAAAAACGCCGCAGAATGCGATAGAATTTGCCCTGTACCCCCATCTGGGTTAGCCTCTGAAACAACCCGGCCCGCCAAACCGTAGGGAATGCCTTTCTCAGATCCACGAACAAAACGAAAGAACGGAGGCCAGCTTGTTGTCTAAGGCGCAGACGCTCCTTAAGGACAAAAATCTGGTCCCCCGTACTACGTTTTGGCCGGAACCCACCCTGCTCTGGGCGAAGCCTGCCCGGCTGATCGATGAAAGCCGTAAGCCTCGCCGCCATAAGGGACAGATACATCTTACCCAGACAGCTCAGAATCGCGATGTCTCTCCAATTTTCCGGATCGGTTGGGTCGCCTCCTTTTGGGATGTTGACGATAATCGCTTTGCCCCAGTCGCTGGGGGTGTATTCGCACGATTTCAACCAGTTGAAGAAGCGCACCAGAAAGCTCACAATCCGCGTGCCTCCGTACTTGAGCATCTCGTTCTTGATCTTATCCGGTGAGCACGCTTTGTGATTCTGGAGATTTTCCTGGCAGAGCTCCACTTCCTTCTCGGTGTAATCATAGTCCAGCGGGCCCGTCTCAGTCCGGATCTCCTCGGCTTGCGCCATGGCCTCGAATTGGTCGCGCAGGTTGTCGTTATACTGGAAGGTTTCGCGGGCCTTCCGCTCGGGCTCAATCCGCGCTGCTTCCTCATCAGAACCGACTTCCTCTACACATGCATCCTCCAAAAACTGGTTTTCTTTGGGGACCACCATACGTCGGCGGTATTCTTCCCATTCTTGTAGTTTTTCCCGGAGTGTGCATGCCAGAGTGCCATCGGGCTTCCGAACAGGAGCAGAAGCGTTCGACCGCCGAACCCCGCCCAAACGCTTTGACAGCTTCCAGTACGTGGCCATGGTAGCGCTCCTGAAGTTGGCAGCGGTGTCATTCTGGACCCGCTTCCACGCTTGCTCCTTCTTCTCCTTGCATAACCTTCTGACCGCCTTCCTCGCTTCTTTATATCTTTGCCAGGCCTCTCGGTTGGCCTCATTCCTTCGCCAGAGGCCGTATGCCTCTCTCCGTCGCGCAATCGCTTCCCTAAGACTCTCATCAAACCATGCATTAGTAAACCCTGGCCTAATCACCCGAACTCCCAAGACCTTCACGGCTGCGCCCGTGAAAGCTCGGACCACTAAGCTAGCGACCCTATCTACCTCCTGCTGAAGCTCATCCGGGTCCTCCACTGCTGATAGATCTGGGAGGCCATCTGGCAACAGCCCCGATATACCAGCTGCAAAGGTCTCGTCGTACTTCAACCTAAGCTTAGACAGCTCACTCTCCTTACCCTCAACTACCCTGCCTATCAAGCGCTCTGCCTTGAATGCTTTGTACCTCTTTACCTGCTTTTTGGGGGGTGGCTGTCCCCCCCAGACCAGTTCCGCCCACACAGCTTTGTGGTCGGTATCAAGGTCTACCTCGTCGACGCCGAAGCTTGCCTCCTCCGCCAGCTCGGAAGAGACGCAGATGTAATCCAGTAGATGCCTTCGTCCACCTACATTTTCCTGCCTAGACCACCAATATTTGTCCCCCCGTGCTTGCGAAAACCCACTGAGATTGCGCAACCCCGTGGCAACAAGCATCGCAGCCAGCAACTCACCATTCTCACTCCTAACCCCTCTACCCCTCCCATCTATCTCGCCAAAGAGGCCCACCACTCCCTCCTCCCGCGCTATTCTGGCGGGCCCCAGCTTAGCATTAGCATCACCAACCGTAACCACATGACCTTTGGTGGCGAAGTAGGAGACGGCCGCCTGCCACGGCTCATAGGCTGCAATAGATTCCTCTCGTTGATTTTCTTGGGGGAAGTAGCCGTTGCCGACGAACACATCCGACGCCGTCGCGCTCCCAGACGACAGCCTCACCCACAATTGCTGTGGGTGTGGAACAGGCGCCTGTACAATGGTAGCGCACGGTGCCAGATAGTTGGCCACCAACGTCAAGACTCCCCCCAAGAGACGCGAGCCCGCACCAGTTGCAGCCGCTTTGCCGAGGACTGCGAAGCCGTCGACTTGGAGCTTCTCCACCTTCTGCGACGATAGGTTGTGCTCCTGGACTCCGACGATCACCCAGCCTCGCTCCTTGTAGTGCTCCGGCCATTCCCCAAAGCCTGGGCTATCCGCACCCACTTTGCCTTGCCAATTATGTGAGGCCACCCTCAGTGGGAAGCCTTTCACAAATTGGGAAGAACGAAGCTGATGCCGATGCCTGCGCTTCGGTTGAGCCCGCCTGGAGCCCTCCGCCACCCTCCACGGCCCATCCTGCACCCTCCGCCCCAGCTCCTCCAGCTCCCGCATCCCGCCCCACTCCGCCAAGGGAGATTCACCGCTTGAGGCTTCGCCCTGGGGCTCGTCGACTTCCACGTCGAGCACCCAGTAGCCAAACCCCTGCTTGCGAAGCTCCCTCTGCATCTCTACATACTGGGCACCCCCCCGTGCAGCCCGCTGCTTCTCTCTTTCCCGGAAAGTCCTACCCGTCGCAACGTGAACCTTTCCCGTGAAGAACTTACGCTCCCGCAGCAGCCGCACCATCTTCTCCGCCTCCTCACAAGACGCACATTTAATCCGCAAATGTCGCCCACTACCTCTGCCCGCGAATTCCACCTCGACTTCCCCGAGACCGAGAATTCGGAGCTCTCGCGCCATGACCACTGTCTGAGAGACATGCGATAGCCCCCATACTATGCAACATCTCTTATCCAGCTCATTTCGTACCTTCCTCCGCCACCTCCTCGGTGGCGGTACCGCTTGCCACACGCCGTGACCAGACCTTTCCGGACGTGACTTCTCTTCCGAGGTTGGGGAGGGTGATCGAGATGCAGCAGGATTGCTGGCTCTACGTGATTCAGGTTGCCCGTCAGGTACGCGAGCACTCGACCACCCCACCCCGGCCGAGTAGCCATCGCCACCCGCAGGCGCACTCCCACGGGGAACGTCTAAACCTGAAGGATTACCGCCTTGACCCATAGGGCCAGCACTAGCGGCCGCGCTCTTCGCATAAGAACCTGACATAAGTGGTATGGGACCCCGGTGCCGCATTGATCGAGTTGTAAACTCGATAAATGAGGACCCAGGTGGGGTTATTTAAAGCTCAACCCTTAAAAAGCATACGTGTACGTATGTATAGGAATACACACAAACACTCACCTGCATCCGTAACCAGGTACGAGGCAGACCCGCTGTGCATCATCGAGGTAGGTGTCGTGGCAAACCACCCTGCGTCCGATAAACGCTGCAAGTGAGTCATCTACCGAGAGCACAGAGTGACAGGCCCGTGCACGTGTACCCACCACCCCATAACCCTCCGCCAGGGCAACCCCATGGCATCCGCAGGATGAGCACGAAGAGTGCTGAGAGAGAGGGTGAGCCAGGAGCCCCGCTCCGGTCCGTCGTTACTTTAGTCATTTAGTCGTTTCAAGGCTTGTGGTAAGGTGTAGGGCCTCTCGCCTTCGTACAAACTCCGACCGACAGTAGTTTGGTTGACCATCCTTCGCGGTGACCCTCTGAACACAACCCCCTCCCCCAGTGCCCACCCCTTGTGATTCCAGAGGCCACCCCGAGCCAAGAGCCATGAGTATGATGAGCAACTCACATGAGTTACTCTCAGTAATTGGGACCCGTCTCATAAATCAATGGAACGCTTATCGTGCGCCCCTCATAGGCTCAGCCCGCCCATGTGAAAGCTAGGCCTCGCCCAAAGCAAAGCAAAGCAAAGCAACAACAACAACAACAACAACAACAACAACAACAAAAAAAAAAAAAAAAAAAAAAAAAAAAAAAAAAAAAAAAAAGAGAGAGAGAGAGAGAGAGAGAGAGAGAGAGAGAGAGCGAGCGAGAGCGAGGCCGCCGTGGCTCGCCCGCAATCCAGCTGGGTGCACCTCGTCACAACCACTCATCGGCGTGAGCTCATAGCTGTGTGCGACATAGGTACAAGAGCAAGAGGAGAAACAGTGTGCCAGCGTGGATGTGTGGGTGAGGCAGTGC
>WBZZ01006077.1:52500-55000 GCA_019918135.1 Paulinella micropora
TATGGGTGGGGTTTCGAGGCAGCTCTGGCAACCGCGCTTGGTGTATGCACTTGCACATTCGGGTGACGTCTTGCAAGAGGTTGCTGGGACTGCAGAATAACCTCGGCTTAGTGCAGTCTTGCCCTCAGGAGCTCCATCGGTGGCCCCGATCATCAGGCGAGAGACTGACACGGGGGGGTGGAGGACCTCGAACAGGGTATTGGAGGCTTATGTCCGTTGAGGATATGCCGTTAGCTGCATCAGTACGCCTCAGATATAGTAAATAGTAAATTATTATTATTATTATTATTATTATTATTATTATTGGACACCGTGATAGCCCAGTGGTCAAGTTCTACCATCTGGGCCCTGTCGCCAGTTCGATTCCCGTCGGTGCCACCAGTATTTTCATTGAACATACCGGTCTATTTCTGGACCAGTATTTTCATTGAACATACCGGCCCGTCTGGAAGTGTTGGAACTGCCCTTGCGGGGGTGTCATTAGAGCTTATCGTCAATTCTTCGTACTCCCCTCACGGGTGAGACGATGGAGGCGCATGTGCAGAAATGCATCAGCCATTGACAGAGAAGCACTATTATTATTATTATTATTATTATTATTATTATTATTATTATTATTATTATTATTATTATTATTATTATTATTATTATTTGGACACCGTGATAGCCCAGTGGTCAAGTTCTACCATCTGGGCCCTGTCGCCAGTTCGATTCCCGTCGGTGCCACCAGTATTTTCATTGAACATACCGGTCCGTCTGGAAGTGTTGGAACTGCCCTTGCGGGGGTGTCATTTAGAGCCTATCGTCAATTCTTCGTACTCCCCTCACGGGTGAGACGATGGAGGCGCATGTGCAGATTTGCATCAGCCATTGACAGAGAAGCACTATTATTATTATTATTATTATTATTATTACTATTATTACTATTATTATTATTATTCAGCCCAATGGCCTCAAGGCGTTAAACTGTGACGCCAACTCATAACCCTTTGGTGGTAGATGCTGGGGAGGAGGGTCGTTGCGCGCGTAAAAGATCTTAAAATCCGCATATGCTGGTTGATAGCCCAGGACCCAGCAGACACCAGATTGTTATGGTGGGGTTTCGAGGCAGCTCTAGCAACCGCGCTTGGTGTGTGCACTTGCACATTCGGTGACGTCTTGCAAGAGGTTGCTGGGACTGCGGAATAACCTCTTAGTGCAGTCTTGCCCTCAGGAGCTCCATCGGTGGCCCCGATCATCAGGCGAGAGACTGACACGGGGGGGTGGAGGACCTCGAACAAGGGTATTGGAGGCTTATGTCCGTTGAGGATATGCCATTAGCTGCATCAGTACGCCTCAGATATGGTATTATTATTATTATTATTATTATTATTATTAGGGAGTACATAGGCGATTGGTCCTTTTCAAAGGGCTGATTGGTATAAAGCTCCTAGAGTAATGTTCTATGCCGTCACTTCCTTTATTCCACCGATTGGTGTGGAGACTTTCCTCATGGAATGGAGGACTGGATGCACATGGCCTTTTGGCTCAGCAATTGGCAGGAGATACATTATTATTATTATTATTATTATTATTATTATTATTATTATCATTATTATTATTATTATTATTATGGACACCGTGATAGCCCAGTGGTCAAGTTCTACCATCTGGGCCCTGTCGCCAGTTCGATTCCCGTCGGTGCCACCAGTATTTTCATTGAACATACCGATCCGTCTGGACCAGTATTTTCATTGAACATACCGGCCCGTCTGAAAGTGTTGGAACTGCCCTTGCGGGGGTGTCATTAGAGCTTATCGTCAATTCTTCGTACTCCCCTCACGGGTGAGACGATGGAGGCGCATGTGCAGAAATGCATCAGCCATTGACAGAGAAGCACTATTATTATTATTATTATTATTATTATTATTATTATTATTATTATTATTATTATTATTATTATTATTATTATTATTATTATTATTATTATTATTGTGGCACCGCGATAGCCCAGTGGTTAAGGTCTACCATCTGGGACCTGTCGCCAGTTCGATTCCCGTCGGTGCCAGTATTTTCAAAGGATATTTTCTTTGAAAGTATTGGTCTGTCTGGAAGGCTTGGAGCTGCCTTGCGGGGGTGTCAGTAGAGCCTATCGTCAAATCTTCGTACTCCCCTCGCGGGTGAGACGATGGAGGCACATGTGCAGAAATGCATTCGCCATTGACAGAGAAGCACTATTACTATTATTATTGTTATTATTATTATTATTACTATTACTACTACTACTACTACTACTACTACTGCTATTATTATTATTATTATTATTATTATTATTATTATTATTATATTATCATTATTATCATTATTATTATTATTATTATTATTATTATTATTATTATTATTATTATTATTATTATTATTACTGTTATTGGACACCGTGATAGCCCAGTGGTCAAGTTCTACCATCTGGGCCCTGTCGCCAGTTCGATTCCCGTCGGTGCCACCAGTATTTTCATTGAAC
>WBZZ01006077.1:60000-62500 GCA_019918135.1 Paulinella micropora
AAGGCCATGTGCATCCAGTCCTCCATTCCATAAGGAAAGTCTCCACACCAATCGGTGGAATAAAGGAAGTGACGGCATAGAACATTACTCTAGGAGCTTTATACCAATCAGCCCATGGAAAGGACCGATGGCCTATGTACTCCCTAAATAATAATAATAATAATAATAATAATACTATATCTGAGGCGTACTGATGCAGCTAATGGCATATCCTCAACGGACACAAGCTCCAATACCCTTGTTCGAGGTCCTCCACCCCCCCGTGTCAGTCTCTCTGCCTGATGATCGGGGCCACCGATGGAGCTCCTGAGGGCAAGACTGCACTAAGCCGAGGTTATTCCGCACTCCCAGCAACCTCTTGCAAGACGTCACCGAATGTGCAAGTGCATACACCAAGCGCGATTGCTAGAGCTGCCTCGAAACCCCACCCATAACAATCTGGTGTCTGCTGGGTCCTGGGCTATCAACCAGCATATGCGGAGTTTAAGATCTTTTACGCGCGCAACGACCCTCCTCCCCAGCATCTACCACCAAAGGGTTATGAGTTGGCGTCACAGTTTAACGCCTTGAGGCCATTGGGCTGAATAATAATAATAATAATGATAATAATAATAATAATAATAATAATAATAATAGTAATAATAATAATAATAATAATAATAATAACAATAACAATAATAATAATAATAATAATAATAATAATAATAATAATAATAATAATAATATCATGCAATATGTATTAAATGACATAACATGATAATCATGATTGAATGACATAACATGATGCAATATGTATTAATGACATAGCATATCGTATAAATATAATATAATATTATTTTGTTGAGGCCAGCCGAGAGGCAACATCACAACAAACTGAGACCAGACAGACTGCAGATCAGAGATATATAAAATATATGTATTAAATGACATAATACATCGTATACATAAAAATATTAGTATGCTGAGCTCAGACCAGAAACGCTGCAGACTATGGATGGATATATATGCATACATGTAATATAATGTCAAATATTATTGTGTGTAGCCAGTCACCGAGTATGTATGTATGTATGTATGTATGTATGTATGAATGTTATGTAGGTATGTATGTATGAAGGACGCTCGCATTGACGACGGCATACAGCGCAAGGTCCATGTATCTCATCTATCTATCTATCTATCTATCTATCTATCTATCTATCTATCTATCTATCTATCTATCTATCTATCTATCTATCTATCTATCTATCTATCTATCTATCTATTTATCTATCTATCTATCTAGCGTTGACGAGGGCATACAGCGCAAGGTCCGTGTTTCTCTATCTATCTCTATCTATCTATCTATCTATCTATCTATCTATCTATCTATATATCTATCTATCTATCTAACTATCTATCTATCTATCTAGCGTTGACGAGGGCATACAGCGCAAGGTCCGTGTATCTACTCTATCTATCTATCTATCTATCTATCTATCTATCTATCTATCTATCTATCTATCTATCTATCTATCTATCTATCTATCTATTCTATCTATCTATCTATCGATCTATCGATCGATCGATCGATCTATCGATCTATCGATCTATTTATCTGTCGACAATACCACAACAAACTCAGACCAGAAATCCTGATCTATCGATCTATCGATCGATCTATCGATCTATCGATCTATCGATCTATCTATCTGTCGACAATACCACAACAAACTCAGACCAGATATCCTGTATGTTAGATATGCATACTGTATTTCTTTATATTCATAGCTATGTTGAGACAGAACAACAAGGAGCTCAGACCAGAAAAAATCTATCTATCTATCTATCTATCTATCTATCTATCTATCTATCTATCTATCTATCTATCTATCTATCTATCTATCTGTCTATCTATCTATCTATCTATCTATCTATCTATCTATCTATCTATCTATCTATCTATCTAGCTAGCTAGCTAGCTAGCTATCTATCTATCTATCTATCTATCTATCTATCTATCTATCTATCTATCTCCTGCAGATTAAATATATGTGTAGATCATAACCATAACCACACTTAAATATTATGCAACTTAATACATTGTATGTTAGTGTGTTGACGCGCTCATGAGACAAGTATGTATGCATGTATGTATGCATGTATGTTTGTATGTATGTATGTATGTATGTATGTATGTGTGTGTGTATGTATAAACCACAACGAGCTGAGACCACAATCACTGCAGAGTACATATAGAACATACTATATATGCATACATACATACATACATGCATACATACATGCATACATACATGCATACATACATACATACATACATACATTCATGCATGCATGCATGCATGCATGCATGTATGCACGCATGCACGCACGCATACATACATACATACATACATACATACATACATACATACATACATACATGCATACATACGTACATACATACATACATACATACATACATACATACATACATACGTACACAAACGTACACAATACA
>WBZZ01006077.1:82500-90666 GCA_019918135.1 Paulinella micropora
CTGGGCCCTGTCGCCAGTTCGATTCCAGTCGGTGCCACCAGTATTTTCATTGAACATACCGGTCCGTCTGGAAGTGTTGGAACTGCCCGTGTGGGGGTGTCATTAGAGCCTATCGTCAATTTTTCGTACTCCCCTCACGGGTGAGACGATGGAGGCGCATGTGCAGATTTGCATCAGCCATTGACAGAGAAGCACTATTATTATTATTATTACTATTATTATAATTATTATTATTATTATTATTATTATTATTATTATTATTATCATCATCACTATTATTATTAATATTATTATTATTATTATTATTATTATTATTATTATTGTTATTATTATCATTATTATTATTATTATTATTATTACTATTACTATTATTACTATTATTATTATTATTACTATTATTATTATTATTATTATTATCATTATTATTATTATCATCATCATTATTATTATTATTATTATTATTATTATTATTATTATTATTATTATTATTATTAGTTATAATAATTATTATTATTATTATCATTATTATTATTATTATTATTATTATTATTATTATCAGCATTATTACTATTATCATTATTACTGTTATTAATTATTAATATTATTATTATTATTATTATTATTATTATTATTATTATTATTATTACTATTATTATTATTATTATTATTATTATTATTATTGTTGTTATTATTATCATTATTATTATTATTATTATTATTATTATTATTATTATCATTATCATTATTATTATTATTATTATTATTATATTATTATTATTATTATCATTATTATTATTATTATTATTATTATTATTATTATTATTATTATTATTATTGTTATCATTATTGTTATTGTTATCATTATTATTATTATTATTATTATTATTATTATTATTATTATTATTATTATTATTATTATTATTATTATTATTGGACACCGTGATAGCCCAGTGGTCAAGTTCTACCATCTGGGCCCTGTCGCCAGTTCGATTCCCGTCGGTGCCACCAGTATTTTCATTGAACATACCGGTCCGTCTGGAAGTGTTGGAACTGCCCGTGCGGGGGTGTCATTAGAGCCTATCGTCAATTCTTCGTACTCCCCTCACGGGTGAGACGGTGGAGGCGCATGTGCAGATTTGCATCAGCCATTGACAGAGAAGCACTATTATTATTATTATTATTATTATTATTATTATTATTATTATTATTATTATTTTTATTATTATCATCATTATTATTACTTCTACTACTACTACTACTATTACTATTATTATTATTATTATTATTATTTTTATTATTATTATTATTATTATTATTATTATTATTATTATTATTATTATTATTATGTTGTTGCGTTGGTTCCGAGGCCATGTCGTTGTGATGTTTTTTATAAGACATACACCACGTGGGATCAAAGGGGTATTTACATTCCGAGATCTAGGGGTGGTGACGGGTTTCGAGGCGTCCCAGACACTTACCACAAAACGTCCTCATGCGCTGGCAGACCGCATGAAATGTCTGCTACCCCTGTGAGTACCTCCATGCGGGACCTACCCAGTCTCGTGGAGCTCTCACGCGGGGAAGATCAATCATTTGTAGTTGATTTCCTGCAAGGTACCCGACACTGTGCGGGTAGTAGGGACTTCCTTTTGGGGCCTTCTATGCAGGATGGTTAGAGTCACTCTTCCCTCCCCAACATACTCACTGTAGTCCCTGTTGGGTCGAGGGATGGAGGCGCATGGCCCTCGGGCTCAGCCATGACAGATCAATATATATATATTTATTATTATTATTATTATTATTATTATTATTATTATTATTACTCTGGAGGGGTGCACAAGATGGCACTCCATGGGAAGAGGAGGTGGTTGGGCCTCTCCCCACGAAGGTGACCGCTTGGGGAGGGCGGTCACCGGAATATGCGCAACTCTCAACTGGGCATTTACTCGGTAGGGGTTCGGCCAGGCAGGTTGTGGGGTTGTCTGTTGGATTGTTGGTTGGCTCGTTTTCTTGGCTGTTGGTTTGGGTCTGGTTTCCTGGTTAGCCCATTTTCGCCGAATTTCCTGCCGAGTAAATGCCTGGGGGCTTCCAGTTCCGGTTTGGTGATCTTGTTGAGGTGAGCATTCGGAGGAAACAGTACCGAGATGGGTTGAAGATAGGATTCACATTGAGCCGAGATGGGGCCGAGTTGACCTGTTCCAACTCGGCTCCATTTCGGCTTCATGTTAATCCTATCTTCATCCTATCTGGGTTTTGTCTCCTCCTTATCTTCGCTTCTTCGGGGTTGCCTAACTGGAATACATGATGACGCGCACGTTGGAGAGGGGCTTCAGTCGGTCCCAATGCCTTGCCAGTGCCTTGCTGCGTTGCCGTGCCTTGCCCCATGCATTCACAACCTCCGCCGTTGCATTTCTAACTGAGCAGCTTCGGCTGGGATTACTATACTTGTCTGTAAGACCCTATAGGTACCGCTAGGTTCGCGCCTTCTATACCCACGTGGGGGAAGGAGTTTCAGCGGCACGCCGTCCGATCTGGCTCCACTCGGGGACACCCGTACCTCATGATGTGTATTGTTAAGAGCAGCTGAAAGTCCATAAGGCATGAGAGTAGAGGCGTTGGCGATGCGATGGAGAGTGTGTGTAGTGCGTGAGGCAGGTTCTGGCGACGCTGGGGGTGCTGGCGGGCGCCGAAGGGCACGAAGCGACGCGGCAGCGTCCAGTGACACCGGCGGAAATGCGTGTAGTGTGTGTTGCAGATACCGCCGATGCTATTTGCATGGGCGGGCGCTTTCCTCGGCATAAAGAGGCGCGGCGGTGATGGCCAGCGACATTGGCCGTCTACTACTCTCAATGGATTACAAATACGCGAAGCACGGAGCTACCACTGTGGCCCTTATGGGACAAGGTAGAATCGCCGAAGACCTGGACAATCCCCGTGGGAATGCCTCTTCGACGGGCTCTGGCCCGATGTCCCAGGATGGGAGGATGAGGGCTCGCGTATATGACGGAATTCCTGAACCACGTGGAGAGGCTATCTTAGCTGCGCCTCATCCTTCCTCCCCAAACCTGGCACACGGGTCGGCGCTTCAACATAAGGCGAGCGGCGCTATATGGCAGATGGCACCGCCGCCTCGACGGTACCGGCGGGTAGATCGGTACGACAAGGACGGGCGTAATCTGATTGTCTGGGGGCTCTCAGAACGCGCCAATCTACAGGAGATCGCCTCCAAAATGAGCGGTCTTGGTCTGGTGGTCCCGGTAATGGAGTGGCAAGGCCAGCGAATGTCTCGTCACCTGGAGCTGGTCTACGAGGACGATGACAGCAGGCAGACGGCGTTGCAGCAATTCAAACATCTCAAATTCTTCGGCAGAGGGGTCAATGTGGCCCTTGGGCGCAGGTTCAGGGACAGGGAACTGCATTCGGCGGCCAGTGCAGTGGGGGACCAACCTGCGCAAGCACCTGCAGAGGGGGGCAGCACGAGGGCGGAAGCCAAGCGCGGCCGTCGGGTCCGGAAACGAGCCAAGAAGCACCGCTCCAAGCAGTTCGATACCGGCTTCAAGCTACTCGTCGCGAGTCACAACTGGCAGGGTAAAACGGGATACGACAACGTAGGCACGGCGGAATGGGCATCATTCTACAAGCACGAGGGCTGGCTAGTCATCGGGGCTCAGGAGCACCGCATGGGCAAGAAGCAACTTTCCAAATGCAGCCTGGATGGATTCCGGATCTTTGGAAAACCTGCGGAGGTCAGCGAGAAAAATCGCTGCAAGGGTGGGGTTCTATTCGCGGTGGCTAACTTCCTTGGTCCGTATTGCAACCTGGTGTCAGCCCCCGTCGACCACCGGCAGCAAGTGTGGCTGCGTATCGCCTCGGGTGTTACCGGCGCTCAGGATATTTATGTGGGCAACGGCTACTTTCCCCAGGAAACGCAGGAAGAAGAGTCGTCAGAGGCGTATGCGGCCTGGCAGGCAGCTATAGCTTTTTTTGGAGCCAAAGGTCTTGTGGTCACGGTGGCGGATGCCAACGCGAAGCTCGGGCCGGCATGCAGCCGAAAAGAGGAGGGCATCGTCGGTCAGCACGGGGAGGTCGATGATAAGGGAGCACCGGTACGTTCGGAGAACGGCAAGAGACTCGCGGCTGTCCTCGTCGCTACGGGCCTGCGAAATCTGAGCGGCTTCTCGTGCCCAGTGGAAGGGTCCTACTGGTGGTCCCGGCGTGAGCAGCGCGGCATGGGCACAGGCAAGCACCTCCTCGATTACATCTGCGCGTCGCCTGGCTTGGCATCTGGAGCAAAGTTCGGAGTATGCGAAGATGATCTTGATACGGACCACAAGGCAGTATGGGCCGAACTGACGTGGAGCGGCCAGCGCCGACCAAAGCGGGCTGCGAAACCTTACAGATCCTTTCGTGTTGATAAGCTTATTGGTGCTGGTGTCTCGGGTAATGATCACGCTGCGAAGCAAGCGCTGGATTATCTACGCGACAAGTTCGATGACGTATTCCAGCATTGCCTACAGAAGCTTGGAGTGCATCAGCTGCCTGAGCTTGACCTATCGGGTGGTGCCGACAGCCAACGGGTGGTAGATGACGTCACCGAGCGAGTGGCGCAGTCCTTCCGAATGGCGGCGCACCGGGTCCTTGGCTCCAGATGTATACGACCCCGTTTCACCAACAATTGGTTCGACGGGGAGCTAAAGGAGCTCATTCAACAGCGCCGGGAGGCCTACGCAGCATACAGGAGGGATGAATCGAATGCGGAAGCCCGTCTGAATTGGCTACGGCTGCGCAAGCAAATTCGGAAGGCAACTCGGGCCAAGAAGTCCGCCTCCTTCAAGCAAGTGCAGGAAGAAGCGGTCAAATGTCAACGCGAGCAATCCTCAAAGCGCTTTTGACTACTCGCGAAGCGGCTTGGCGGGGCACGCAGAACGAAGGTCTCCGCGCCGGTGCAAAGGGAGGATGGCTCACTGGCGTGTACGATGCCGGAAAAGGTCGCTCGGTGGGAGGAATTTCGGAAAAATTCGGTGAAGCCACGGGAAAATCCGGCAAGTGCGGCTGTTGTGGTGGAGTGCTGTGCAGAAGCAGGCTCGCTGGAGTGGGAGGAAGCCGAAGCTAAGCGGCAGTTCCACTGGAACGATCGCTTCAGAGATGAGGTGGCCCGGGCTATGAAGGAGCACGAAGTAGGTGAAGACACTTGCGAAGAGCTGGACAAGCCGTTCACGCAAGAGGAGGCCCTTGCAAGGGAACGTGCCCTGAATAACCACAAAGCTTGTGGCGAGGACAAAGTGAAGAACGAGATGCTCAAGTATGGCGGCGCCTACATCAATGGCTACTTAACGCAGTACTTCAACTGGATTCGAGAAGCCGAGAGGACTCCAAAAGCTTGGGGCAAGGGAATCATCGTCAATATCCCCAAGGGTGGGGATCCTACGGATCCTGACAACTGGAGGGATATCTCGATTATTAGTTGCCTTGGAAAGCTGTATCTGTCCTTATTAGCTACTCGTCTAACGCTCTTCGTGGATGGCCCGGATAAGCTACGTCCAGAGCAGGGAGGCTTCCGCCCGGGGCGTTGCACTACGGATCAGGTCTTTACCCTTTGGCAGAGGTTGAAGGGGCGTCAGCAGCAGAAGCGGGAGTCGTATGTCCTGTTCGTCGATCTACGCAAGGCTTTCCCGTCTGTTTGGAGAGATGGCCTATTTGAGAGACTCTGGAAGCTGGGTGTAAGGGGCAAGTTCTGGCGCACGCTACGCAGGTGCTACGAGCAGACTTCGTCGCAAGTGCTAGTTGATGGAGCACTCACCCCCGAAGTACTGGAGGGTGTAGGCGTCCAACAGGGGTCCCCTCTCTCTCCCACACTCTTCAACGTCTTGATGGATGAGCTGTGTGATCGGCTGGCGAGTGCCCTCAAGATCACGGATGTGAAGCGGCTGAACGACATCAAGGCACTTCTATACGCGGACGACGTGGCCCTCATCGCTCACAGTCGCACCGAGCTCCAGAAGATGGTCAATGTTGTGGCCAAGTTCGCGGAAGATTACCGGCTGGAAGTCAACTTGAAGCCCGGCAAGACGGAAATCATGCCCATTTACACGTCGAGCAAGGCGAAACGACCAAGTATCAGGGAGCGAGGTGAGCCCGTGGTGTGGTTTCGCGGCCAGAAGCTTTGTGTCACCAGTCAGTACAAGTACCTGGGAGTGGTTATCACCGACGACCTGAAGTGGAAGGAGCAGGCCCTGCGGGCTACGCGTGTCACTGAAGTCGCCACCGCAGGTTGGTACTCTTTGTGGTGTGCAGGTGAGATACAAGCTAGGTATCGTCTCATGTGCTGGAATCAACTTGTGGGAGCCAAGCTGAAGTACGCCTTCGATTTCTGGCGTGCCCCCGTATCGCAGCTCACCAAGCTGGAGGCAGCAATGCTGCGTCCCATGAGGATGATTCTCGGCATCAGCCCTAAGACAAGCAAGTGGATTACACTCTTTCTGGCGCGCTCTTTGAGTGCGGAGGGTTTGCGGCGGGCGGCGCAACTGAAGTTCTATGGACGGCTGCGTGTTCTACCGGTGGAGCGATTTCCTGTCATCGCATCTCAAGTCAAATCCGACGGGACTGCGGAGGCCGAAGGCGCTATCAGGGACTCAATGGATCTACAACAAGGGCTTCAGGAGCTCCTAAATAGCTCAGAGGACCTCGAGGGTTGGAGTTCGACTGTGGACAAGTGGGCCCTTCAGCAGGACGTCAAGATGGTGCAGCAACTGATGTGGGACAAGCGAGAGGCAGGCAGCGATATTACTGATGGCCTGCGGGTCATCCTAAGACAAGTCTTTGGAACTAAGGAGTTCCCAAGATGGGTAGCCCTTGATGATGCGCATTATAATCTGCTTCGGAGAAGGTTGCTCAGCTGCAACAACCGCCTTCGGTTGTACCGCAGCAAGTTGGTCAGTGGCATGTCCCCTCGCTGCTTCTGTTGTCATGATGATGTCAATGAGTCCCTTGCGCACTTCTTATGGGATTGCCCCATGCATGAGGCGAGACGTAAGCAGCTGTTGCTGAGTATGCAGAGGCTCGGTGGCATGGCTGTGGGGGGTGCTGAGGGGGATGGAGGGAGTGAGGAGGGTGGTGAGGTCGTAGGCGGTGAGGTTGTGGTGGAGGATGTGTTGCTTGGGCGGGAGCGGGAGGGCTCTGTGCGGCAGGGTTGGGATGATATGTCGCCTGTGGATCAATCACGATTGTTTTGTAAGCTTTTTCAGGGGAAGTCGCGCTTCCGCAGTAACTTTAGGCTTGCTGTGTTGTTAGGGGTTACAGCGTTGCGTCCCCCTCCAAAGTTGGATGTGTTGTTTGGATCATATGTGTCTGAGTGTTGGTCTGCTAGGGAGGGTAAAAGGGAGGAGCTTGGGGTGGAGGATGTGAGCGAGGAGGTGATTGACCTCACTGAGGTTTCATCAGCTTCTGTCCCACCCTCTCCCCAAGTGACGTTGATGTTGCGCGGCGCGGCCGTCCGCGCAGTGTGGACGTCCTGGCTAGAGAGAGGGGTTCGGGAGCGCAGCGTAGTGTCTCCGAGTTCTTCTCTTCATCTAACACCCTCGCATCTAGCTCTTCATGCACTTCACAGCCCCCATCTGCCCCTGCTGTTGCTGTTGCTGCTATGTCTGTTTGGTGTTCTGACAATGCGTTGGGATCGGCTGACCCCGTTGACCCAATGGAGGCACATGTCCAGGATCTGGATCTGATGGTATAGTCTGAGGAAGCCTATTATTATTACTATATTATTATTATTATTATCATTATTATTATTATTATTATTATTATTATTTTTATTTTTATTATTATAATAATATTATTATTATTATTATTATTATATTATTATATTAGGGAGTACATAGGCCATCGGTCCTTTCCATGGGCTGATTGGTATAAAGCTCCTAGAGTAATGTTCTATGCCGTCACTTCCTTTATTCCACCGATTGGTGTGGAGACTTTCCTTATGGAATGGAGGACTGGATGCACATGGCCTTTTGGCTCAGCAATTGGCAGGAGATACACTATATTATTATATTATTATTATTATTATTATCATTATTGTTATCATTATCATTATTATTATTATTATTATTATTATTATTATTATTATTACTATTATTATTTATTATTTATTATTATTATTATTATTAT
>WBZZ01006078.1:15000-27500 GCA_019918135.1 Paulinella micropora
ATCTATCTATCTATATCTATCTATCTATTTATCTATTTATCTATCTGTCTGTCTATCTATCTATCTATCTATCTATCTATCTATCTATCTATCTATCTATCTATCTATGCAGGCTTCCACCTCAACGCGCTGGCCGTCGACACCTTCTCCAAGGTATATCTATATCTATATATATCTATATATATCTATCTATATCTATATCTATATCTATATATGTGTATGTGTAGGACCTCGCGGCGCGGGGCTCGATTGCCTACGTGGAGAAGATCCAGGTAGGAGAAGGAGGAGGAGGAGAAGGAAAAAAGGAGGAGGAGATTGAAGGGGTAGGGGAGAGAGAGAGAGAGAGAGAGAGAGAGAGAGAGAGAGAGAAAGGAGGAAGGAGGAGGAGGCCGCGGCCTCGCAGGCACTGCTTGCTGTCCTCTACATGTCCGTGTATGTATCTGTCTGTGTGTCTGTGTGTGTGTCTGCAGCGTGAGGAAGGGCGCTTGGGCGTGGAGACGTGGACGCACCAGAAGTGGAGCGGGACCGAGATCATGGACGCCATGCTGCAGGTACAACACATGCTTGCATGTCATGTATGTCATGTATGTATATATGTTCCATAAATACATATGTATATATGTTCCATAAATACATACATAAATGCATAAATACATGCGTAGACGGCGACGGGCGGTGCGGCGTCCACGTCCAGCATGGGCGCGGGCGTGACCGAGGCCGCTTTCCACTCCAAGCTCTGAGCACGCAGTGAGCACGCAGGAGGGGGATTCCTGGCTAAGTAACTTATCTCGCAGGTCGCGCTGAGTTGATGTGCGTGTCTCTGCCTCACGTGCATAGCCTTGCTGTCTTTTCCAAGGCGATATATGTACAGCATTCCCAATCAGTAGCCCGTTACAAATCGCTCAAACACTTCGTTTTGAGCTGCAGCCCTACTTGAGCACAGGAAGGTGGGGTCACTCGATTCCGTCCTCTGTCAGGCTCTGTAGGCTTTCCGAATAGGAATCAGGGTCTTTTGTGTAAACTTTCCGAATATGAATCAGGGTCCTGGAATGCATCATTGTTCGCCTGGCCAGTTTTTATCATGTAAGTACCGTAATTAAATTAGAATAGATTATCAGGTAAATTACCTGTGTTGAACAGTCAGAAGTGAAATTCGTCATGACATTATCACCGTGATGGTGACCAAGTGGTCTATGCCCGTCGGACGGTAGGTCAACATCATGCCGATCAGATTTTGTCAGACTAACTTAATAATCTGCCGTATACTAGCTGTGGCCTACAGTAGAAACTTTATTGAAGAAAGGGCGCCAGGGGGACGGCCCGAATATTCATACATATAATACTAGGCCGGACATAAGTAATGGCTCTAACGACACACATTACATCTGCCGGACCATACTGACTATCTGGTTAATTATATTAATACATCTCCCCCTGGATCGAAGTAAATTATTAAATTGACTGCAGGTCCTAATACAATGATTCTATTGTGAAAAATTTAGACTCGAAAAATACAGACTCAAAACATAATAACGTTTATTTCTTTAGACCGCTTTTTCCGGCCCCAGTCATAAGTTATTGATAGGTAAAAATAGGCAACACACCAGGTAAACTGGCATTTTAATTTTTTCCAGACTGCCACTTGAACACTGTGACCGGCTCCAACCGCTCAGACTCAGCTACACAACCGGCGCCGGGCGTGGTAGCACTTGAAATATTCTCATTAGTTCTCAGAATTTGCATTGCTAGTGTTTCGAAAGGGACAAGTAGTCACAGGCTGTCAAGACAGTGTACTAAATAAGCTAGAATTGACCATCCCAGCGTCTTTTGGTACCTACCCTGTTCTCGGAAGTATTTTGAGATCAAATGACAGCCGTGTGTGTATTCATTTGAATGCCGGTTGGCAATATCCTCACAGGAGGGTAGTCAAGAGTTACAATATTAAAATTGTATTATGACCGGAGGTCTACCCTTACGAGCTCAATGAAAAAGTAACAAAGGAATTTTAATAATTGAACACAACTGGTTCACTACTAACGACCACTTCTATTACAGAAAGGGTTGTCAGGAATGAACCCAAACAACAAGCCAGAGGGAAAACACCTGTCAAACCGGAGTGTCCCTTTGACTGGTTCCCTGACATGATGCGTTACGTCCGTAACCTGCACAAATGCCAAAACACACCACAAACCACAACACATAAGTGCGTTTTCCCTTACTTAGCCATACATTCCCAGTCACGGGAAAAAGGCAGAATTTCACGGTTTTTCCGTGACCTTTTTCCAAAACTTCAAACGGTTACTACATGTACTGTAGAAGGATCGGGTCAACGCTATTGATGTGGGAGGTTATTCCATATGGATGCTACACAACTGTGTATTCTGCATCCTAATAACCCTCTCCACGCCGGTAAACGGTTAAGTGTAAAATGTAGGTTTTAAGGTCCTATGGGGGTCCAAGCTTCCTAGCTTTTCCTCCATATTCCTTATCCTACTACAACATTAAAACCGGATATATTAATCAGAACCGGAAATGTAATAAGAATTCATCTTAAATTACATTTAATAACAAGAAAATACTTCCAAGAGTAAATTCCCGTAAAGCCCCAATAGCGTATAAACGATGTAGTATACCGTGGGTGTTACATAGCACCCCTTCCCCCTCCTTTGAGATCGCTCGGATCTCAATCCTGGAGTAATACCACCGGAGACTACATCTCGTATAATCTCGTCAGTACCGGCTTTTTGGGGAATCCCAGCCGATCGTCCACCATCCCAAGTGCTACCCTAGCTCGACCCCTGATCAAATCTTATCAAGAGCCATCCAATAGATTAAAGGCTTGTGCTTCATGTGGGCTAAGTTCCGAGACTTATTTTTGCCCGAAGATCGTGAATCATGGCACTCGACCAGCTCACGTCTTCAACCCTACGCGCGCGATTTCCCGAAGTCACAGACCCCTAGTCTGGCCGACCACCAGCCAGACCCTGTCTAATCCGTCAAATGTGAATGGTGCCTTGGCCCTGAAGTCCGAATTGACCGAACCCCAAAGTCCAACCCTTAAAACGACGATGGCCTTTTCGCAGAGTTCCCTTGTACTGTGCCCGTAAAGTTTTAAAGTTGAGTAGGACCCTCAGTACTGTTTATCCCACACACTATGGTCAATGTGTGCCCAACTGCCCTCCGACCCGCTTTTCCGTTCCTTCATTTTAAAGTTGCATCCCGGATGCCCCTTATCTCTTTAGGCTCGGATGCTTCTTCCCCCGCACCGTTTCAGTTGCATGTGCACCCCCGATTAGCCTTAAGTCAAGCCCGCTTTGCTTGAGCAAGTCCCAAACCTTCTGTGGAATGTGCCCGTCGTGCAACTCGAAGGGGCAATCAAGCACTCCCCTCGTCCACGCTGATATGGTCCATGCCTCGTGATCCCTGTCACCCTTCCGTGTGGCTGGATCAATTTTAGCATCCCATACCTCCCTATTTGCAACATCCCACCATACCGGGACATACTCGCGGTACATCCGGTTGTCAACCGTATCCTTATCCCAAGACCGGTAAAACCAGCATAGGCGGAAGGTTTTTGAGCGCACTCCTTGACGATCGAGTCTTCCTCGAGTCCTCTGCCAGTCCCACAACCTTCATCACAAAGAGAGTATCCTTGTCTCCCTTTGCAACGAACCTAGTCGGGGGCCTGATCAAATAGAACCGACCCAGAACCCATGTCATTTCTAGTGCCTCATTACCTCCTTCCATAACTTGTGCTTGACGTCCACCCGCGAGGGCACCACTGGCTCCTCCGGCCCCGCCTGCATATCCCTCCTCCCGCGTTTACCCGGCCTACTTCCAGGTTCCGAGTAGATCAGATCATTATCCACCGCCCTCTTCGCCGCCTCTGTGGGTGGCTTGCGATTTGTATCTGACCCCTTTTTCCCAACCTCAGGCCCTTTGGAGCTTATCTGGCCGACACCCTTTTCAGGGGCCCGTGCCTTCTTCCCCTCCTGGCCCTTTCGGTCCCCGGGCTTCCCACCATCGGGTTCCTTATCCGTTCCCAACTTAGGAGGGTCTTGAAACTCCCCCTTTTCCCTGACGAGCGCTTCTTGGAGCGTCTCGTTCTCCATAAGAAACGGATCGTACTTGATGAGGCGTCGAACATTGACAATCTTGTTCTCCCCCCTGCCTCGTATCCGATAGTTAAACGGCCCAGTCTGTTGCATCACCTGATAAGGCCCCTTCCAGTGGACAAACATCTTTGAAGATATGCCCTTCGGAACCTGTGGGTAATACAACATGACAATGTCACCCGGCTTATAGGTTACCATAGACAAGTCCTGTTCCAAGGGTTCTTTGCTTAGCTGACGGGTCTGTTCCGCCAGCCTCGCTTGCCGTACCGCTTGCATGGCCTCCAGGGACACACGCATACGAACCCCCCACAGCTCATCCTCATTCATCATAAGCCCAGGCCCATCCTGATATACCAAGTGCTGGGGCATCACTGGCTCCTGCCCGTATACCACCTGATATGGGGATCTACATTCCGCCCCCGCTCCAAGCGCCTTCGATGGCATCGCTTTCATAGCGAAAAAAAAGCTCGGGACCACCTCTCTCCACAAGAGCTGACTCTTCTTGCAGTAGGTCCTTAGAGCCGACTTGAGTGGTCTATGCACCCGCTCAATCTTGCCATTAGCCCTCGGATTGTACGGTGTAACGTACTGCCAGTGAACCCCGTAAAAGTTCGCGAGCCTTTCCATTAGCTCGTTGTCAAAGGCTGCCCTTGTCTGAGCAGATCGTCTTGGGGACCCCTACCACACATAGGACTCGATCGATCAGCTCCCTGGCTGTCGTCTCCGCCGTTGTGTCAGGCACTGGTATCGCCCAAACGTAATTGCTCGCCCTGTCAATGACCGTCATCAAGAACTTATCCTTCGCCGGCCCCACCGGCGGCAACGGTCCCACGTGGTCCACATGCAGGAACTCAAAGAGCCTTTCCAGCAATGTAAATTTCCCAACCGGGATTTTCCCTTCCACTGGGTGCCGTTTGTTCATCTGACAGGTCGTGCAGCCCTTGACCCTTTCCTTAACGAACTTATCCATTCCTTCCCACCAGAACCTCCGTTTGATAATCCACTGCGTCCTTTGCACCCCCGGGTGATTAACCAACGGGATCACATGCGACGCTACGTAGATCATCTGTCTCAGTTTAGCTGGGACCCACAAAACCCACTTTTCCGGGTTCTTGGCCGTCTCCGCGGTTTTGCCCATATACCACAGGAGACCATCCCGCCATGCCAGAGTCTTAAGCTGTGTTCGGATTCTCTCCGTCAGCAACAGCTCGTCCTTTGCCATGAAGTACCGGATCAAGTCCTTGTACTCCCCATCGGCCCTCTGGCACTGTCTCCAGGCCTCCACGGACGCGATACGCACTGTACCGTCCTCTACCTGGATTCCCACTTGAGGTCTGGAGTCCGGCTCCGACCTCTCCATAGCCTTCCCCGGCTCCATTGAGGTCACCTCCGGCTCTGGAGCCGTCTCCCCGCCCGGGTCTTCCACGTAGGTTCGGACGGCCGGTGCCGCGTGCCCCAGGCAACAGTAGCACTCATGCTCCACCTTATCCTCATCCAGAATAGCGGCTTTCTCAGCCTCATATTCCCTCAGGTGTTGCACAGCCTCCTCCGCAAAGTGTTCCGTACAACACTCCGCTTGGCCAACCTCCCGTTCCAACTCAGACAACATGACCCTCTTATATTCCCCCTTCCTTGCCTCCATCACCCCAGACTCCTTCCGACTAGAGCCTGGGTGAGCCTTATTGGCATAGAAGATCATGTTCGCCGGCAAGATATCCTTTTGATTCTTCCTCAACGCCAAATCCTCGAACTCGTCCATCTGCTGCATCGCAGCCAGACATGCGGACGGTGTTGAGTACTTGACCCTTGACAAAGAGTTAGCCACAATATTCTTCTTGCCGGGAATGTACTTGACGGTGAAGTCATAACACGACAGCAAGGCTTGCCACCTGGCCAACCTGCCTGTGCAATCGTTCGTCATCAACCACATAAGATTCTGGTGGTCCGTTCTTACCACGATATCCCGTGACCCCCATAAGTATTCCCTGAGTCTTATAAACGACCAAACCACCGCCAAGGCCTCCCTCTGCCTTGTACAGTAGTTTTGTTCTGCCTTATTGAGCTTTCGGCTCAAGTACATGATCGGCCGTAAGACCCCCTTATCATCGTATTGCTGTAAGACCGCCCCGACCGCGTACTTAGACGCATCGGTGTCTAGCACATACTGTTTGTCAACATCCGGCATCATCAAGATGCAGTCCTTGTTGAACTTGGGATCACGAGTCAACATTTCCTTAATGAACTCGAACGTCTCCTCCTGTTTAGGCGTCCATTCCCGTATATCGCCTTTCAAGTACAGCTCTCTTAACGGCTTAACCGTATCCGACCAATTCGGAAAGAACTGACTGTAATATTGCGCAAGCGCAATGAAGGAGAATAATTCCGATCGCGTCTGAGGCCGCTTAATGCCTTCCACAGCATCCCTCTTTTTACCCGCAATCGCTACCGTCCCATTCGAGATATCATATCCTAGGTATGTAACCTGTCGGGTGGCAAACTGGCACTTGTCCAAGTTCACCTTGAGACCAAACTCTCTCACTCGTCGGAAAACATCCTGGATGTGGGCTAGGTGTTCCTCCATGGTATTGGAGTAGATAATAATATCATCTATGTAACAGAAAGCGTAATCCTCTGCCTTCTGCCCATATTTCTCCATAAACCCACCTGCCCTTCCATCCTCAAATTGCCGCCCCAGCATCTTCTGCATTGCTGCCTGAAATATGCCCGGCGAGTTCCTCAAACCCATTGGCAATACCTTCCATTGGTATAGCGTCATCCCTACCACAAACGCTGTAAGCCACCTGCTCTTCCTACTGAGCGGGATCTGCCAGAACCCATTTTTGAGGTCCAATACCGAGTAAAATTTTGCGTGTTTTAACTTGCGCATACAGTCATCGATCTTAGGCAGCGGATACCGCTCACCCTCGATGATCTTGTTCGTCCGATAGTAATTCACACAAAACCTTAGTGCCCCATCCGGCTTAGGAACCATGCGTACATGTGACGAAATCGGGGAGTCTGAAAACTCCGTGAAATCATCAGCCTGTAGCTCCTCTGCCTTTTCCTGGGCAATGTTCTCCTCCTTCCGGCCCAGGATAGACCTCCTAGAGGCATGCATGATATTCATCCCAGGAATCTTCCTGAGATGAGCTTCAAAATGCTTGACCGTGCCCGGTCTAGGCGGATCACAGATCTCCTTTTCCTTGGCCATCACATCCTGAAGGCACTTGAGATCTTCCTTATTCCCCTTCCAGTCCGCACGCATTTGAGCCATCCTGTCATCCCATGACTGAGCGTCTTTCCGACTCTTAAGTTCGGGCGCCTCAGCCATGTCCGACCACGCATCCTCGACCAGTCCATCCTCGGAGGGCATTTCCACTTCCTTCTGATGGTATTTGACTTCCGAAAACTCATCCCATTTCCCAAGGTTTGCCATTCGATCCAGAATCATCGCATACTGGATAGGCGCCCTTTTTGTGTAAAACCCTGTGAAGCACGTGAACGCCTGTTCCCGTATCTTCTGAAGGTCACACCCCTTAAGTGAGTTTCGATAAGCCAACCCCTGTTCCCTAGTACCCAATCTACAAGCAATCACCAAATGTTGCTTTCTAGATGGCACTGGGATCGGGTGATCCATCATCCGGTCCAAAACCTCATCCGCCCATAATGCCTTATCATGAAACGGTAGGACCATAGAGAACGGTTTGTCACCCTCGAAATACTTCGTGAGCAACTTCGCCGTCTCCCCAGAATTCCGTGGACAAAGAGGTTTGTCACCCCACATGTTCCCCACAAAATCCATAATTTCATCCTCCGTTCCACCTGTTGAAAACCGCAACGACATCAATGGTTCAAACAAGGGCCTGTTGGCCTGTGATGCTTTAGCATAAAGGCAGTATCGGTTCTGAAGGAACACATAAGGCCCCTTCTTTCCACCCCTGAACCTGTCCATCCCTGCCTCATCCTCCATGTTAAGTTCTTCCATAGCGCAGGCCATAATCTGAGCACACCGGTCCTGAATTAAGTCCTCCACCGTTGCCTTTTCCCAACGTAGAACAACTTTCTTCGCCTTTCCCGCATGCCCGCGGTACTCTGGCTTGAAATCCTTGTAATAGTTGTCCAATGCTGGATGCTGATATGGCTTTGGTATAACCAACTGCACCTTTGCGCCCCGCGCAATTGCATGTGGGTCATCCTCCTTTGTCGCCCCTAGCTTGGTGAATGATACCGCGTAAGTATCCGTATGAAAGAGAGGGACAGCTGTCCGCCCCCTAACAATATCTTCCGCGTCATCTTCACTAATTCCATAGTGCACCAAGCCCGACCGGCAGTCAATTAATGTATCCATCCTATTGAGCTGCTTGAACCCGATCAGCAATCCCCCCGAATATTCCGGACAGACATAAAACTGAATGTCAAAGGACTTACCGGAGTAGAGTTCAATGGTCAAGACCATCGTTCCCGTAACCTCCGCCCTCGCTTTTCCATTCACCCCTTCTATGCTTCCTTTAATCGGCAACATATGTTTATCCAACCACGCCCGATTGGACGTTATGAAGCTCGCTCCTGCGATATTAATATTAGCCAACGTATCATTGGCCACATCGCATGCACTCTCAAGATCCACACAGTAGACCTGAGTAATGCACAACGCATGTTCCGGCATATCGACAGCCTCTAAGCGCTCCTTCAAGTCAGATAAAAGAACCAAACTGTTATTTAAATCTTTCCGATCCGACAGCCCACTCTTGATGTAGCCCTCACCAAAAGCAGTAGCCTTCAATTTTCCGGCTTCCATTTCTTTCATTCCGTCCGCAGCCTTCCTTACGGGTTTGACCTTCTTCACCCTTAAAGGCACCGGCTTCGCCTTCCAATCAGGCTCCGGAATGATAGAAACTTTCTTTTCGAACCTTACCGTCGGACCGGTAAAACATTTAAAATAGGTTGTGATTTTCGAGGTACGTGAGTAACAAATTTTTTATTAGTAATATGGACTTGTCTGGCCTTCGCGGGCCCTCCGTCCCCCTTTTTG
Organism: Paulinella micropora; assembly: GCA_019918135.1. Classification (NCBI taxonomy): domain Eukaryota; phylum Cercozoa; class Imbricatea; order Euglyphida; family Paulinellidae; genus Paulinella; species Paulinella micropora. The sequence continues at coordinate 24,148 of WBZZ01006078.1, forward strand.
TCACCACGTTTACCCCCCCCCCCCCCCCCCCCCCCCCCCCCCCCCCCCCCCAATCGTTACCTGCATCACAGAACCATCCATTCCATGAGTAGAGTTCTGACTCTCGTGAGAAGGGTTACCTACGGGTATTGCCTTGACTTCCAGCCTCCCCGGCCTATTCGTCTTCGGTAAAGTCCTCGCTGCGAAAGGCTTGATCACCTGCCGCAGGACAACATCCCCATCAGTATCGACTGACGAACCCGTTCCCCCCCCCCCCCCCCCCCCCCCCCCCCCCCCCCCCCTCACATTCGTCTCTCAACTGGTCTTTACCAAGTTGGGTTCCCTCTGAGACATCCTCTACGTAGGAGACTTCCTCCTCCGCTTCATCCTTAGAGGCAGCCGCCACCTTAGCCTTTTTGAAGGGCCGGCCTCCTTCCTTTTTACCGCTCCATCGCTTCTTGCCCCTTGTGTTGCAGCGGTCACTGCCCCTCCAGGTTTTTCCAATCCGCCTCCTTGTCAGAGTGTAAGCCAGGACAAGCCTCCTTCTTGGGACACATGTAGCCCTTGAAGTAGTAGTCGAAGCAAAGCTTGCGCCCTCCCTGGTAAGAAGAACTAGAAGAACTAGCACCCCAACCCTTAGAGGGAGGAATATGCTCCTCGCTAGTTTCTTCTTCGTCCTCTTCCTCCTCCTGTTCCTTTTGACGGAAGTGTTTGCCATAACCCCCCTTAGGAACATTAGGGATACGGCGTCTTACAGTCCTTCCCCCCGACTGAATGGCATTTGCGTTTCCCATTGGTTGATCAACCAACTGGGTCCTCGCTACCGCTGCCAACGCCTGTATCCCTCCCTCAGAGACCAACGTATCCTCCCTCGTTCTCTCTGCTATTAGGAAGTCCTTCCACATTTCCCTTCCGTTTGCATATCCATCCGCAAACGTTTTCCATGCCGGGGACGCATCTGTCGTGAAATCGACATTGTCCGGGATGTTAATCGTCCATTTACCATCCGGCCAACCTTTTGCAATGGCTCGGAACACACATGGATCGTGCTGATAGATCCTTGCCATGACATGTCGGGTGAAACGTTTGAGGCTGATGAAAAACGCATTGTCCGCCTTCAGCTTCTCCATTTCAATCCGAAACGCCCCCTTGATCCTCATGGGCTTCTTGCTCGACGTTGCCAACGCACTTCCAACAACTGTGGAAATATGCCCTGTCAGCATGACCTCACTAGTCAAATCCCAATGACTTCCGTGAAGTACGAGCAAAGCAATGAGAGCGTGCATCATTGCGTGCAGTTTGGACATTTTTACAGACCCCGTGTCCGCGTAAACATCCCTTTCCTGCATTTCCTTGCCCATCCCTTTTGTGATACTCTCCACCGTAAAGTGCTCCATAAGATCAGTGTCCGTGCACTGTCGGAGAATATCAACCAAGGTCATCGGCGATTCAAAATTGCTCTCCCCCATAAACTTACAGAGCAAATTGATCGCTTTACGCAACCAAGGTGAGGTCATAAACGGGAAACAGTTTACTTGTCGGGTAAACCATATCGCCGGTTTTTTATCCCCCCTTGACCCCGGAGCGAATGCAACAGGAGAGAACTTGTCGAGAAACGTCGGCATTCTCTTCCTTTCCTGTTCATATCGAAACACAGGATCTATGGGATCATCCTCATCCCTTTTCTTGATGACCGCATATCTCTCTTCCCATATGCGTACCTTTCCACGCAAACCTCAATGGCCTTTGCCACCTCTTTGAGGTATAAGAGATATCGATACATGGCCTCGTGAGCCTGCTCCCTTACAACAAGCAATATCTTAGCATCCGGCACCGTAGCCGTAGCATCCTTGTCCTTGGTTGTTGCAAGTGCAGCTGTCTCTGCTTCCCTTAGCAGATCACGCAGACCCCTGTTAGCATTGTTAGCCAACGTGTCCTTTTCCGTCATCTGCTCCAATTTCCCCATGAAGCCTTCAATATGGATGAGGTCATAGGTGTCCGGTGTCTTTCCCCCCCACACCTTCGTGTCCTTCATCCATCTTGCATCCTTCATTTTGTCCTTTGCGGCATCCCAATTCCTTACCGCCTTGAGGAAGACATTAGCAACCATGGGGTACACCTCGTCCATGAAGAACGCCTGTGCCATACCCACCTCAAAAGTATCCCCTTTCTTAGGATCTTTTCTGATTGCCCCATACCATTCCTCTTTCCAAATGTCCTTAGCTTCCTCTCTCGTCATCAGGAATTGGACATCAAACTGCTCAGAAGGAATAGGAGTTGGAAAGTAATCCTCATCCCCCTTCTCAAACCTTGGGTGCCCCACCGTCTGCAGTTCATGGAGGTGCAAAGACACAAACATCCTTGCTACCATCCTCCTTACCTGCATGGGTACCAAAGTTTTGAGCTTAGGTTCACTAGGTGAATAGCCAGTGAAGGTAAAATTGGCTAGATCGTAGCCCCATCTTGCCAAGTTACCCGACTCCGCTTTCACCGTATCGTAAACCTCCTTGTCATTTGGTCTGTCTTTGTACTTACTTGCCAAAGGGACAAAGTGTTCCAAAAACAGATGCTATTCTTTGGAGTCTACTATGTAGTCCGCTGCTACATGTTGTAGAAACTCCCCCACAGCCTTTCCTTCCAGTGGTTTAATACACGTGTCCTTGTAAGGATCGTATATCACTCCAGATGACATGTTGATTTCCAAGGTGTCAAGATCCAAGTTTCGAGATCAGGGTTCTTCCCTGTTTCTCCAAAACCCTCCTTACCACCTTTTTTGTTTTCCCTTCCCTGTAACGACTAAAAGCACTGTCTCGCACAACCAGTACTGAGTACTGATTGTTAAGAAGCTACTTGGCACTTCTCCCCAAGACACAGTCAACAACAGTGACTGATTGTCCCCAGAGAGTGCGTCGTTTCCAATTCCAAAATTTGTATTTTCCAGAGTTCAATAAAGGCAAAGGGACTCCAAATGTATTATGACCGGAGGTCTACCCTTACGAGCTCAATGAAAAAGTAACAAAGGAATTTTAATAATTGAACACAACTGGTTCACTACTAACGACCACTTCTATTACAGAAAGGGTTGTCAGGAATGAACACAAACAACAAGCAAGAGGGAAAACACCGGTCAAACCTGAGTGTCCATTTGACTGGTTCCCTGACATGATGCGTTACGTCCGTAACCTGCACAAATGCCAAAACACACCACAAACCACAACACATAAGTGCGTTTTCCCTTACTTAGCCATACATTCCCAGTCACGGGAAAAAAGGCCAAATTTCACGGTTTTTCCGTGACATTTTTCCAAAACTTCAAACGGTTACTACATGTACTGTAGAAGGATCGGGTCAACGCTATTAATGTGGGAGGTTAT
>WBZZ01006078.1:32500-37500 GCA_019918135.1 Paulinella micropora
GCAGCCTTGTCTTGATGGTGTCGAGGGGGTGGAGCGTCGACGCTTCGACCAACCCTCCCAAAATGCCCCCTGCAGTTTTTCGCGTAGCCTCGGGCATGGAGCTTGAAGAGTCTGACACGAAAAGGGGGGCGTTTTTGGTCTTGTTTTGATCACTAGAGTCATTCATATTCACAAAAAAGGCACATTCCATTCAATATGAGAAGACTAACGGTCACAGGAGCGCAACGCTCTAACATAATACATTTTAATACAGCGACTGCGACGAGTATATCCACTTTTCAAGACAAAATGATATTGAAGAGGTGCCAACAGTCCACGTTGAAAAGTTGCAACAATATTATTATTTGATGCCCGTAAAAATTAGAACGTTATTTGCACCACAGACAGCAAATCGATCCGCGAGCGGATCGAAATCTGACTTCTGGTAAACAAAACTTAATATTTCTCCAAGATATCAATATTGGCTGCAATGACTTGCGAGAATTTGTGAGAAACTATTTGGGAAGTACTTTGGGAGTCGACAAACTCCTAGAAAGCACCATATAAATCCCCCAATCGGAATTTGAAAAAGCGGGCTCTTTCGGCCATAGCTCAGACAAGCAAGCTCGCTTGGTAACGACCAAGTCCCACCATGTTATTTCTTTTGGTGAGTTTTGAGACACCGCCACGTGAATGGAGGAGCCAACGATAATGAGGACTGTGTGTGTGCTCACGGAACTGTCTACTGTTCTTCCCAAGGCACGTGATGGCTTGGACCACAGTTTTTCGACGGGTTCTGCGCTGAAATCGGGCCTGCCGGGTGAATGTCTGCTTTGAAACGTGACAACGAGCACTTGCTTTTGCTCTTCTTGGAGTCGTTTTTTTTTTGGGGTTATGTTGTGGCCCAGGGGGAACCTGCTGAAAGGATGTTTGCAAAATAGTCTATCTAAGTATTATTCCACTTCCCTCCCATAAGAAAATTGGACGCTGAGTAGCTGCCTCGGGTTCCGATTTTTGCAGGTGTCTTATTTGTGTGGTTTGCTAGGTGAACCTGAAACCCATGCCGAAAAACGAATACGTGGAAACAGGCAAGTTTGCTCATCTACAAACCCTTTTACTACTCCCCAACAAAACAAAACTCCAGATTCATCGACAGCTCAATTGGACTCAAACTAGCACCGCTACACCATAAACATGAACGCAGCTAGTCACAACACCAAAGTAGTAGACTCTACTAAAGTGGTTTAAGCATCCACACCACCCTATCACCACTAATGCCCGGCGCAAGGTTTGCACATAATTATCAAAATTTGTAAAGCATTTAAGATCTCATGTATCTTTGAGGTTAATTCAATAATCCACTTCTTGTATGTATGTATGTATCATGTAAATACATACATACATACATATGTCATACATACATACATACATTAAATGCATACATACATACATACATACATACATACACACATACATACATATGTACATACATACATACATATGTATGTCATACATACATACATACATACATATGTACATACATACATACATAATGTACATACATACATACATACGTATGTTATGTATGTTATGTATGTTATGTATGTTATGTATGTATATGTATTGTATGTATTGTGCATACATACATATACATACATACATACATACGTACATACATACATACATACAATACATACTTAGATACAATACATACAATGCATACAATGCATACAATACATACAACACATACATCACATACAAACATACATCACATACAATACATACATCATATACAATACATACAATACATACAATACATACAATACATATGTATATATGCATGTATGTATGTATGTATGTATGTATGTATTGCATGTATCACAAAGTATGTATGTATATAGTATTTATGTATATAGTATGTATGTATATAGTATGTATGTATTGTATGTATGTATTGTATGTATGTATTGTATGTATGTATTGTATGTATGTATTGTATGTATGTATTGTATGTATGTATTGTATTTATGTATTGTATGTATGTATTGTATGCATGTATTGTATCTATGTATTGTAAGCATGCATTGTAAGCATGTATTGTATATATGTATTGTATGTATGTATTCCATGTATGTATTGCATGTACGTATTGTATGTATGTGTGGTATGTGTGTGTGGTATGTGTGCTGTATGGATGTGTTGTATGTATGTGTTGTATGTATTGGTATGTATGTATTGTATGTATGTATTGTATGTATGTATTGTATGTATGTATTCTATGTATGTATTGTATGTATTGTATGTATGTATTGTGTGCATGAAATGGGTATGTATTGTGTGTATGTATTTGTATGTATTGTGTGTATGTATTTTGTTTATGTATTGTGTGTATGTATTGTATGTGTATGTATTGTATATGTATGTATGTATGTATGTATGTATGCATGTATGCATGTATGTATGTATGTATGTATGTATGTATGTATGCATGTATGTATGTATGTATGTAATGTATGTAATGTATGCAATGTATGTAATGTATGTAATGTAATGTATGTATGTATGTATGTATGTATGTAACCTATGTATGTATGTGGTTTGTATGTATGTATGCATGTATGTATGTATGCATGTATGTATTGCATGTATTGCATGTATGTATGTATGTATGTATGTATGTATATGAATGTATTATATGCATGTATGTATGTATGTATGCATGTATGTATGTATGTATGTATGTATGTATGTATTATATGTATGTATGTATGTATGTATGATGTATGTATGTATGTTATGTATGTTATGTATGTATGTTTGTATGTTATGTATGTATGTATGCATGCATGTATTGTATGTATTGTATGTATTATTGTGTTGTATTGTGTTGTATTGTGTTGTATTGTGTTGTATTGTGTTGTATTGTATATGTATGTATGTATGATGTATGTATGTATGTATGTATGTTATGTATGTATGTTATGTATGTATGTATGCATGCATGTATTGTATGTATTGTATTGTGTTGTATTGTGTGTTGTATTGTGTGTTGTATTGTGTTGTATTGTGTTGTATTGTGTTGTATTGTGTTGTATTGTATGAATGTGTGCATATGTATGTATGTATGTATGTATGTATGTTATGTTTGTTGTGTGTGTGTGTGTGTCTGTCTGATGTCTCTCTGTCTCTCTATCTGTCTGTCTATCTGTCTATCTGTCTGTCTATCTGTCTGTGTATCTGTCTGTGTATCTGTCTGTCTATGTCTGTCTATGTCTGTCCATGTCTGTCCATGTCTGTCTGTCTGTCTGTCTGTCTGTGTGTGTCTTTGTGTCTGTAGGTAGGTAGGTAGGTAGGTGGGTAGGTAGGTAGGTAGATATGTATGAAGGATGTATGTTTGTATGTATACATGTATGTATGCATGCGTATGTATGTATGTATGTATGTATGTATGTATGTATGTATGTAGATAGGTAGGTAGGTAGGTAGGTAGGTAGGCATGCATGAAATGTATGTATGTATGTAATGTATGTATGTATGTATGTATGTTTAGCGGATCTCCTGGTCCACCGCGTGCTCTATGACTTGGTGGAGAACGAGGTGACATCACACACACTCGCATAACAGACAAGTTAGATTCTGTGAGAAGTGCCTGCATATCCATGATGATGATAACAAATATAATGATACTACTACCACTACTACTACTACTACTACTACTACTACTACTACTACTACTACTACTACTTGATAACAAATATAATGATACTACTACCACTACTACTACTACTACTACTACTACTACTACTACTACTACTACTACTACTACTACTACTACTACTGCTACTACTACTACTACTACTACTACTACTACTACTACTACTACTACTACTACTACTACTACTACTAAGTAGTAGCATTGGTGGTAGTGGTGTAGTAGTTTGTCCTCACATCTTTGCGATATCTCTCTGTGCTGTATGTGTCAGATTGCGCCCGGCACCGGCATCACCGCGCAGGTAAGTGTGTCTTTGTGTGTTTGTCTGTTTGTCTGTGTTGTATGCGTTTTCCTTGGGATTCACATCACCAAGCACAAGCACTCACACACACACACACACACACGTAAATTCTCTCTCTCTCTCTCTCTCTCTCTCTCTCTCTCTCTCTCTCTCTCTCTCTCTCTCTCTGCAGGCCTTCTTCCGCGAGCTGTCTGGGCTGATCGATGCCATGGCAGACCGCAACAAATCCTTCCTCAAAATTCGAGATGCCATCCAGGTCCACCTTGCTTTTCCCTTTTCTTAGATACATATATTGTTAGATGGATATATAGATAGATACGGCTGCTTGCGTTCCGCCCTGGCTAGCACACTAGGACGAATCTCGGCATTGTGCTTTGCTTGCCCCAAATTTGCAGGCAAAATACGGTTGAGATGTTTGCTAACTCTTGCGCGGTTGTGCTGGCTGTAGGCGCAGATCGACGGGTACCTTCTCTCGCGCAAGGGAAAGGTCCGCCAAGCAGCAGCGATACTTGTGTCGTTCGTTTGTTTGTTTGTTTGTTTGTTTGTTTGCTTGCTTGCTTGCTTGTTTGTTTGTTTTTCTTCTTCTTCTGTCCTTCTGCTACACGCATAGTCGATTGATGTCTTTCCGGTTTCTTCTCCCCAAAGTTCATCCCTCCACTGCAAGCCCCTCTCCTCAACCCCCACCCTTCCCTCTCTCCCAGCTCGCATCAAGAGCTTACTAATGAGCCATGGCACAGGTTGTGGACAGAAGGATTTGCTAAGAACGAAGCGCTTTTAGTCATTCCTCACTGTACTTGAGGACTAAGAACTGCTCATTTGAGGAATGGCGTCACATGAGAGTTAATCTCAAAACTATAATTTATTTTTGCTAAATTGTCATGGCTATTGTGGTCACACGTGTCGCTAAGTATGAGAGTTTTTTGGTTGGTATGTGCATGAACAGCCGTGGGACGCGGCAGGCTATGAGGCCTTCCTCAAGAAGATTGGCTACCTGCTGCCACAACCCGC
>WBZZ01006078.1:55000-60000 GCA_019918135.1 Paulinella micropora
TATCTATCTATCTATCCATCAATCTATCTGTCTATCTGTCTCTCTATCTATCTGTCCTGTGGCTTGTCCAATCTGGTGCGAGGTGGCACCGTGTGAACACGTGTATCTATGTGTGTGTGTGTGTGTGTGTGTGTCGGTGTGTGTTTATGCTCTGTGTGTTGGGTGTGGTAGGGCATGTGGGCCCAGCCTGATGAGATGAAGGCGATGCTGGCCACCAAGGGCGAACACCCGCGAGCTGGTGCCACCACTGCCTGGGTACAAACATTATGAAATGACATGACATGAAGTAACGTACCAGAACATGAACAGCCACGCGCAGGCGCCAGTACCGCCTTGGTACATGACATGACATGAAATGACATGACATGACATGACATGACATAGCATAACATAACAAAGGATGAACAGCCGCGAGCAGGGGCCAATATCATGGCATGACATGACATGACATGACATGACATGACATAGCATAATGTAGTGTAATAAAACAAGGGCGATCACCCGCGGCCCGACGCAATCACAGTCTGGGTACAGGACAGAACGTGACATGACATGACATGGCATTACATGACATGACATTTACATTTACATTTACATTTACATTTTACATTTATATTTACATTTACACTTACACTTACACTTACACTTACATTTACACTTACACTTACACTTACACTTACACTTACACTTACACTTACATTAACATTTACATTTACATTTACATTTACATTTACATTCACATTCACATTCACATTACATTACATTACATTGCATTACATGACATTACATTACATTAAATTACATGCAATTACATTTCATTATATGACATCTAGATTGATTGATTGATTGATTGATTGATTGATAGAGAGATAGATACATTTCTTGATTGGTTGGTTGCTTTCTTGGCCAGGTGCCGTCGCCTACGGGTGCCACTTTGCATGCCATCCACTACCACCAGGTAACATCACGTCACGTATCAAATATCACAAAGCATTACATAGCATAACACATAACATAGCAAAGGCCTTACCTCGGACTATCCAAACCGCTCTCCCTGCCGCCCATACACAGGCAACCACCAAGGTCGGGGGGGGGGGGGGAAGGGGAGGGGGGTTGTTATATTGTTTTACGCAATCGGCGGCTTACGCGAGTATATATATGTGTGTGTGTGTGGCAGGTTGATGTATTGGCTGTACAGCGAGGTCAGTGCAGTGTGTCTGCTTTCTTCTCAGCTCTCTCAGCCGCGCCACACCACAGGCTGCTGCACAAGCACACACAGCTGCTGCTGTCGCCTCAGCTCTCTCACAACAGGCTGCACATAGCACACGCAGGCTGCTGCTGCTGCTGTGGCCTCAGCTAGCTCTCAGCCGTGCCACACAACGCGCCCGGCCCGTACACTGACCGCGCCACGCTGCAGCAGCAGCCATTGTCTGTTTGTGTGTGTGTTTTGTGTGGGCGGTCGGGGGCGGGGGGGGGGGGGGGGGGGGGGGGGGGGGGGGGGGGGGGGGGGGGGGGGGGGGGGGGGGGGGGGGGGCTTCATGGTTGGACATGCATAGAATATGTATATATATGTATGTATGTATATATGTATATATATGTATATATATACATGTATGTATGTGTCTATAGACATGTATATATATATATGTGTATGTATGTATGTATGTATGTATGTATGTATGTATGTATGTAATGTAATGTATGTATGTAATGTATGTATGTATGTATGTATGTATGTATGTATTTATATGTATGTACATATATATATATACATATATATATATGTATATATCACGGCAACGTGTGTGTCTACAGCGATGGAAGCTAAGGGCGATCGCATCACCTTCTCCGACCTGTTGCTGCCGCCCCTCATGGAAACTCCGCTCAGCAAGCAAGCAATCCAGAAGGTTCCTCTGTACTGTAATGTATGAATGTATGCTGCTGCTGCTGCTGCTGCCTCCCACTCATGGACACGCCAATTAGCAAACAACAGATCCAGAAGCTGCCTCTATGTATGTGTGTATGTATGGATGGATGAACGGGTGTGTTTGTGTGTGTGTGTGTGTGTTGTGTGTGTTGTGTTGTGTTGTGTGTTGCAGGAGATGGAGAACAACTGCCAGGGCCTGTTGGGCTACGTGGTGCGCTGGGTACAGCAGGGCATCGGCTGCTCTAAGGTGCACGTTGTGTGTGTGTGTGTGTGTGTTTGTGTTTTGTGTGTGTGTGTTGTGTGTGTTGTGTGTGTTGTGTGTGTGTGTGTGTGTGTGAGAGAGAGAGAGAGAGAGAGAGAGAGAGACAGAGAGAGAGAGAGAGAGAGAGAGACAGACAGACAGACAGACAGCCAGGCACACAGACAGACAGAGAGAGAGAGAGAGAGGGGGGGGGGGGGGGTGAAGGCAGGGAGGGAGGGAGGGAGAGAGAGAGAGGGCTATGTGGTGCGCTAGCTGCTGCAAGGCCACGACCCTCATTTCAGCTACTCTACTCTAACTCCTTTATAGTCTACTCTGTCTGATCTCTCTTTCTCTCTCTCTCTCTCTCTCTCTCTCTCTCTCTCTCTCTCTCTCTCTCTCTCTCTCGGTGGCAGGTACCTGGCCTGAACGACGTGGGACACCCCCCCCCTCTCCCTCTTATCTATCTATGTATTCCTCTTTGGTGGCAGGTGCCTGACCTGACCGACGTGGGGCTGATGGAGGACCGCGCCACACTCCGCATCAACGCACAACTCATCTACAACTGGTCCAAACTCGTTCTTTCTCCCTCCCTCCGTCTCTCTCTCTCTCCTCTCTCTCTCTCTCTCTCTCTCTCTCTCTCTCTCTATCTATCTATCTATCTATCTATCTCTCTCCTCCTCCTCCTCCTCCTCCTCCTCTTTCGCATCAACGCACAGCTCATCTACAACTGGTACACTGTCTGTCTGTGTCTCTCTCTCCCTCTCTTTCCTCTCTCTCTCTCTCTCTCTCTCTCTCTCTCTCTCTCTCTCTCTCTCTCTCTCTCTCTCTGGGATGTGCTGGTGGTGGGATGTGGCCACAGAAGAGTGGTGAGTGATGGTGTGTGGCGGGTGAGCCAGAAAGTAGAATTAGACATAGACATCTAAACGATATAGATGTAGATAGAGATAGAGATAGAGATAGAGACAGGAAGAGAGAGAGAGAGGGGGGGGGGGGGGGGGGAGGGAGAGAGAGAGAGAGATAGCGATAGAGATAGAGAAACAATGGTGCATGGTGTGTGTCTGGCAGGTACAAGCATGGATTGGTGACGAAAGAGGTCAGTCCAAGGAAGCAGAGAGAGAGGACAGGGAGAGAGAGAGAGAGAGAGAGAGAGAGAGGAGTGTTTCCTTTTGGCTGCAGCAAGAAGAAGCGGTGTGTGGTGTGGTTGGTGGGGGTCCGCAGGTGAACAAGTGGTGGTGTGGTATGGTTGGTGGCGCCCACCATGTGAACAAAGAGATATGTGGTGTGGGTTGTGGATGCGCTTAGGATGTGATGGGCTGCCTGAAGAAGATGGCCGAGGTACCTCGCTCTCTCCCCTTCGCCTCCTCTGCATCATGCCTCCACAACCTCGCGCCCAACTTTGCCCCCTACACAGCATGTCTCCACAGCGTGCTTGACGCAGACAAATGTGATACACACGCGCACCCACACAAACATTTCAGTATTCTGCATGTCTGTATGTCTGTATGTCGGTATGTCGGTATGTCTGTATGTATGTATATCTGTATGTATGTACGTCAGTATGTCTGTATTTATATATGTATGTGTGTATGTCTGTTGCGGGCAGGTGGTGGATCGACAGAACAAAAAGGACTCGCGCTATCATAACATGGTCATCTATCTATCTATCTATCTATCTATCTATCTATCTATCTATCTATCTATCTATCTATCTATCTATCTATCTAATCTATCTAATCTATCTAATCTATCTAATCTATCTAACTATCTAATCTATCCAATCTATCCAATCTATCTAATCTATCTAAAATATCTATCTATCTATCTATCTATCTATCTATCTATCTATCTATCTATCTACCCGAGATGTGTCTACCTGCTGTTTGCTCTCTTCCTGAGAGGGGGGGGGGGGGGGGTCAGAACTCAGAATGCCTCCGTGTAACTAATAACCTAAAAGATTTTCTCTGTTCTCTCTTGGGTTACCATGTGGCGCAACTTATGGGCGACATGTGTGTGTGTGTGAGTGTGCGTATGTATGTATGTTTGTGTGTGTGTGTATGTGTTTGTGTGTGTTTGTTTTAGGCGCCCGCTTTCAACGACTTGGCCTTCCAGTGCGCGAACCGGCTGATATTTGGGGCAGGTATGTATGTGCGAGTTTTTCATGCGGCGTGACTTGTCTGTATCGGCCTGTGTGCATATATTTGATTGTGTGCGTAGGCGAGGATCCTAACGGCTACACCGAGTTCGCTCTGACGGAGTACCGGCGCGCCACCAAGCGCGGGCTGCCGCTGGCGCTGTCCAAGCTCTAGTGTGTGTGCGTGTGCGTGTGCATTCTAGTGTGTGGATCAGCAAGCGAGCTCCAGCGCGCAGCTTGTGCTCACACTAGCATGAATGACGCCATGCAAGTGCCAAAATGGTCTAACTTTGAACTCAACTTTTCTCTATCAAGGTACAAATGCGAAAATGCTGAGCACGTCGGTTCGAAAGCTCGTAATCTGAACTTTCTAACGATGGCTTTAGCCTTGTCATCGTTCAACGATTGATGGAGAAGGATCAGGTCGAAGTTGAAGGATTTTACGTGTTGCATGTGGCCAGCAATAGCTCTTCGTGCTTGTCGCCGTCTGCAGTCCCCAAGCAGTGCCGGGCCTTGCTTGTTCTCCTCATCTGGAGACGACCAGACCCGGATCGTGCTGTTTTGCGAGTCCAACGTCACTGCCCGCAGTCAAATTGCGAGCTGTTTTATGTTTTATACCAGGTTTCAAACTCAGGACGAATTTCCGTTTACCGCATATATTGCCTGCACACTTCGAATAACTAGCGGGTGGTGCGCCCTAT
>WBZZ01006078.1:82500-94525 GCA_019918135.1 Paulinella micropora
TGTATGTATGTGTATGTAAACATGTATGTGTGTATCTGTATGTATGTATGCATATATGTGTGTGTACACGTGTGCTGTGCTGTGCAGGCCAGGCCGCGGTGAGCTGTTCCTCGCTGTTGCAGTCTGTGCTTTATCAGCCGCCCACCTTGCAAGACAGGTGTGCCGCCTTCTTCCCCTGCAATCAGCAATGACCTCAGGCGCTTTGTTCTCGTCCTATTCCAATATCCACATGCGTGTGTCAAGCTGCGTCATATCCTAATAGCCACATACTGATATTGTGCCTTCGCCAAGCTACTGCACCAGTAACACTTGCCATGCCTGTCCAACGTGCGTGCGTGTGTGTGTGTGTGCGTGTGTGTGTGTGTGTGTGTGTGTTGCGTCGGTCAGCACGCAGTATTCCATGGTGCTGCAAACGGGTGAGTTGAGCTCCTTCCAGGCGTGGGGTTGGCAATGACACCCGAGACTAAGCAACCCGTGGCACAATCATTCATTTGCACAAGCGACCAACAATCGTGCAGAAAGCAATGAACAGAGCGAGCCTTCTCACAGGAGCTTGTCAAGAGAATAAGAGACTCTCAGCTTGGCTTACCGCGTAGTCTTTATATTGATTGATTGATTGATTGATTGATTGATTGATTGATTGATTGTATGAAGGGCGCGCGAAAGTCACTCGGAAAATAGATGTGACGTGGCACAACATATTCTTAGAGCACTCCGAGTCGAGTCTCACTGTCAAAAAAAGCAGTTGAGTCAGTGCCGAGACAAATAAATACGAATAGCAGTCCTCAAGTTGTGATAGACTTTCGAAAGACTTGAAACTAACTGTGACGCCGCGCAGGGCTGCGTGCCTGGTGTCTTTGTGGCACGGGCCTCCCTTTGTTCCGACCCGGCCAGAAACCTCGGTGACTTCCCGACTGGAATGTACAGCTGCCTGGCAGCCTTATGGCCGAGGGCAGGAAGGATGATAAGTGTGGGAGGGTCGAAGTCTGGCTAAGTTTGGGGCGGGCGGGAGCCTGGCGCTGAAGGCACTGCGCGTGGGCTGCAGCCTGCAGACAAAGCGCGTGCGTCACTCCGGTTTGCTGAGAGACTTCGTTAGAAGCCGCGATGCCCAATCGACACTTTAATCCGCAAGTAAATAGATAGCAGAACTGACAACTCAGAGGTAGTAACGAAACTGAATAAAAGTCCGCACGACTGTAAATTTATTACACAATGATTATTGTCCAATCCTTGTAGGCATCACCCCCCCCGGATAGCAGGTAACAAGTACCTTTTCCTGGTGACAGGTGCACCAGCTTGTTTTTCAGTATTATTTGTCCGGATTGGACCTGATGCCATTTTATTACTGGTCTGTTGCAGTTTTCCTTTTTGGCTTCACTTAGCTAATATAACGAGACATCATTCTCATCTTTTGAGGACTGTGTTTGGTTGTATTACCGACTTTTTACGAGCTATTGTTGGGGGCATTACATTTGGAGTCCACATCACTAGGGTGATTTCTTTCTGCTTTGCCACACAGGCAACAGAGTGAATTGTCACTAACCTGTCTCACACGGGGACGTCACACGAAAAAAAATACTCCAACACAGCTCACTCATAACTCTTTCACAAAACAAATAATTTGATTGGTCTCAAGCAGGTGTCTCGTATCCTCTAGCCCAATCCATATCTGTATGCTCACAAGGAGACATCAGATACAAACTCTCTGTCGTTCTTGCTGTTCTCACACAGAGACCAAGAAGAAGGAGGTGGACAGAAGAGTGAAGGAACACACACAAAACACAAACAAGCATAGGGACAGGAGCACAACACTCTACCCTTCTAGTTTGTGCATTTATCTGCATTATCTCACACATACGTCAGAGTATTTTTGCAAATCTCTGATCGTTTTCTAAAGGTAGGTCTGAGAACCTATCCGACCGACTGTCGATTTCTCGAGGAGAGCTTCTCTAGCTTCTCTATTATTATCTGTGTGTAGGTCCAAGTGCCTCATACTAGATACAATGAACAAAAACCAAACATAGGAGCTGACACTGTCCTCCTGTTAATTACTACTACGACATCATGTCGACAGAGACCGCCGAAGTGAATGAATTCTCGGAGGCAGAACAAAGAAGATAAGAAGAAGAAGCAGGAGGAGGAGGAGGAAGAGGACTGAATGAAGGAGGAGGAGGAGGAGGAGCTGAAGGAGTAGGAGGAGGAGTAGAAGAGGGCTGGGATGATGAAGGAAGATATGGAGGAGACGAAGATGAAGGAGGATTTGAACAAGAAGAGACGGGAGGAGGAGGAGCATATGGTAATCCCTTACCACCTGCCTACACGGTAGGAGGAGGACGAAAAATGATCGACTTGATTCATAGTGATGGAGAGGAGATCACAGTGGAGGAACAACAGTGGGTGCAAGACCACTATGACCTCACTAAAGAAGAGTTTGATAACAAGATGGGGGTAGGAAAGGATACCTATGTGTGGATCCCTCAGGATCAAAGAAGAGAGAAAAATCTTGCTAAAAAGGATGTCTATATCCTATTATCAAACACAGCATAGCTCCTCTGCAAACTGGTCTCTGATCCAGAAAAGAGAAAGAAGATACAGCATATCAAGTTTGGGGACACACACACCCACCTTGAATTACTCGATGCTATCTTTGGGGTGTACACTCAAACCCTGATTTGGGAACGTTCATACTGCCCACGATGTGAGGGTTACCTCCAGTACACAAACCCAAGAGCAACGGCCAGATTCCTCGCGACTGGTCAGGAGGCAGTCGATGTAACAAAAATGAAGACCAATCTGGGTTCGAAAAACTCGAGTGGCATATTTCATTTTTTACAATGGAAATAAAGGCCTTGGAGGAGGGGAAGGCAGAGATGGAAAAAAGCATTAAGGCAGCAGGAGAAACTCATTCTGTGATTGATGAGTTAGAGAAGACCGAAAGAGTTCTGACCAAGATCAGACTGTTGATGGGTGCGTTACTGCATAAGGAGGCATGGAAGAGATGGATTCCTACCAAGGATCACTCTGTCCTTAAATCACTTAGTAACGCACCACCTGTCGCCAACAAAGCAGGTGTTGACCAAGATGTGGAGAAATATAATTTTCTCAGATCTGCTTCTGAATTGGTGGCCTTTATCACTCATGCTCAAAAGCTGGTGATATCTGAGAAGAAGAAGGCGAAAGAGAATGAGGAGTTCGAGAAGACGATGAGACTGGAGAGAATGAAAGCAAAAGTGAGTGGTGCAAAGGCACACCCTCCGACATATTTGACACCACCAGCTCCTGCCCCACCAGCCCCTGCCCCACCAGCCCCTGCACCCCCGGGCTCAACTACAGTGGTGGTCACAAACACGGAGAAGAAGGACAGACAAAATATCATAAATGCATTCAAGGGGAAGAAAGGAGGAGTGGCAAGTCTCATGCTATATGCCAAGACGATCTCAGACAAAGACTCTGATGCTTCGCTTTTGAGCAAGCTCAAAGAGATCAATGCCTGCATGTAGGCTTTTCCTTGCGACGAAACGCAGGAATACGAGGCACTTGTTACTGTTTTTGACCAATCTCTAGTCTCGGAGGGATTTGATCTGACACAGTACAAGTTTTTGAGAAAGAAGGAGGAGATTAAGAGAAACAATGCAACAGGCCTAGACGCTCAGTGTGAACTGGCGGTGGCCACACTCATTTCATATTTTCAATATCATGGATACCAGCATCTCTGCACTGGTACTCTCATAGGATTTGAAATCTTTGAGACAGTGGCGATGAGTTTGAGGAGTGCTGTTGGCTTGGCGGCGACCCTTACGGAGGTAGTTTCCTCCTATGGGCTATTCTATGGCCGCAAGTCGATCATCCTCTATTTCTTTTCGGCGTTACACACAGTTAACCCGAGTAAGCTTACTCAGCTCATACAACAATGCTCGACGTTTAGCTCAGTGAAGTCCAAGAACTTCCTCGAGACACACGTGTTCGAAAATACGGTTCAAAGCGTTGCTCCGTCAGCACTGTTTCAAGAAGTGATGAGTGCATGCTCAAACATGGACTCGCTCACGGAGGCACATACGGCACAGGCAGGCGGTGTACCTGTTGGCGCACAAGCCACGTACACAAACAGAGTTGCCGGTTGGAAGAGACAGAGAGAGCCAGACCTGAAGACCGCATGTTGGAGGTGGTTCGCGGGCTTGCAGTGTAAGGCACAGATGGAGAACAGAGACTGCTCTTTCAATCATGATAGGCAGAACCCAACAGCAAGTGCAAATTTTCTGAGCAGGACGGAAGGCAAGGAACCGGGCCTTTTCAATATGCTTCAGATTGCCGCTGTGAACGAAGGTTGGTATGCCAATATGTGTGATGATGAGGAGTTACGAGAGGCAATCATTACCTACATGAAGAGGATGAAGGAGAAGAAAGAGGAAAGGGAGAGACAAAAGAACTTAAAGGCCTCTCAAAGAGGACGAGAAGGAGAAGCAGGAGCAGGAGAACGAGGAGGAGGAGGAGGAGGACGAGGAACATGGAGAGGAGCCTCGAGGTGGCAGGGAACCCCTCAGAGAGGAAGAGGAGGAGGTCGGGGATATACCCCTTATGGAGGGAGAGCTGTTCGAGCTCCAGCCCCCCCACCCAGAGGAGGAGGAGGCTCGTGGGCAAGCTCCAACCCGAATTTCGGTCGAGCTCAGGCCTACAACACTGCCTCGGAGACCGATACGTCATCCTACCCGGACACTACTCAAGGTAATCGTTTCGAGGTGGTGGAATGACTGGAGGGGAAGAAGAGAGGAAGGAGAAGACTGTGAAATTTAACCCTAAAGTCACAGTGCTTTCTAATGCTGTTGTGCAGACTGGGCCAACGCTTCCTCTATGTGAAAACAAAGACGTGGGTACACAGAGACTGCAGCCCCAAGGTAGTCTCATACCCGTTCATACAGCACGGTTACCAATGATAACTGATGCAAATAGGAAGGCGAGACTTGCGATGGAGGCGAGGAGGCCAATGGCAGACGTATCGCCTCGGCCAAGCAAACAACCACGAACAGACTCAATGTCTACGGTCGCGGCGGGTGGCGAGCAAAAAGACAATGTGTGTACTCAAGTACCACAAGACAATGTCGCTCACATAGTAAACGCACCAGTACCGCAGAATAATAAAAATGTTAATGAGGTGAAGCAGGAGGAGAAGAAGGAGGAGTTGAAAAACTTAGAGACAAGACTCCAAAATTTGGAACGTAAAGTTCTTGTTCTCGCAGCCAATATACACAGGCCCGATGCTCTGTGTTATACGGAACTTTATTGTGAAACATTGAAGGCAATATTAAAAGTTAGTAATGATACGATGGCGAATATTAATATTGTCGGCCAAAAGTTTTTAAATCGATACCGGGACTGGGTGGACGGAAATATGAAAAAATCAACGGGCACTCTCAAAGGAGTGAGCAGCCGGACGGATATCACGGGAATCATCACACTGACCTTTAAATTAAAATCCGCACGAGTATACCGCATGGACCTTTATGTCGTGCCCGGTTACCACGGGTCAATATTACTACTCGTATGACCAATTGGCTACGATGGGGGCTGTGATTGATTGCGCCGCACGGCGAGTGATATATTGAGTAAAAAGAGGAGAAAAGAACGATATTGATCCCTTCAACGCTACTGACTCTTATGAGGCTTATGAGCTGAGTCTAGCGACGGATCACAAAAAGATTGCCATCGCACATGAGGCACTTGAGGTGTACGTTCACCCCCATGTCGTAAGACCGGATGAGCTGTCCTGGACCGACAATTGGGAATCCCAAGTGTGCACTGTCACAGTTCCGACATGCTATTGGGACAAAAGTATTGATGACTTAATCGAGAAGCGAAAGGAGGAGATTTTATGTGTCGCACAAAGAAGCCCGTCGTTGGCGAGATTCGTGGAAGGAGTAGGAACAGATGCCATATTACTAACGGATACTGTTTCCATGCGAAAGTAGGAGAAGAAAAAAGGGAGGCGTTTGTACCAAGGAGAACGGGGTGAATCCCGGATACTCCACCAGAAACTATTAAAAGTTTTATTACTGATTTCTGGGGTGACGAGCCGACGTGGCCGCGTTCACTAACTGAAGTGAAGAAATGCTTACGGACTTTATTCGAAAATAATAAGCAGTATACTATTATCCTGCCATATAATGAGAAGGCGATATGGGCGCAGGAAATAAGGGACCGGCTTATTGATCATCCTATACCGGTACCCTCTCGCAAGCAACAGCTAGTGGTGGCTTGTCGTATGGGAACTCGTGAGCAGAGCAGTGCATACAAGCGGAAGCTCAGAGACCTCGACAAGTTGAAATTGATACCGCAAGCATTCACATGCTTTGATGGTTTTTACACCCGTAAAGCTCCTTTGCAATACGCGAGACTCATTGACATGCTGGTGGAGCTCGGTAAAGATGATGAGCCGGACACGGTCACGTATGAAAAGACGGGCC
Source organism: Paulinella micropora (assembly GCA_019918135.1). Classification (NCBI taxonomy): domain Eukaryota; phylum Cercozoa; class Imbricatea; order Euglyphida; family Paulinellidae; genus Paulinella; species Paulinella micropora. The sequence goes on from WBZZ01006078.1 coordinate 88,959, forward strand.
TAGATGATGTCTCGGAAGAGGACTTAGGCTTGGAGGAGGACAGAGAACCCCTCAAGCAACATAAAAAGATATCTGATGAAGATTATCAAGAGGCGGCGCGGAAAATTTTGGAAGGAGTAGGCACGGAGAAGGAGAAGGAGCTTTTAAAAGCCAAATTAGAGGCAAACAAGGAAATTTTTGACCCTCCACATGCAGGTGGTGTCAAGCCTGAAGATTTTACTGCGGTTATTTACAAAATACCGGGTGCGGAGCCGTCACCGGCACCACGAAGGGCGAATTTGAGTATACATGAGGCGAAGATAGCGGAGGAGCTAGCAAGACAGCTGCTCAATGAGGACTTTACTGAGAGATCAACATCTCCAATAGTCTCACAACCGAGAATAGTGCCGAAGCCAGGAGGAGAATGGCGCCTGACAGTTAACTATGCTCGTGTTAACAAGGTGCTGGAGGAAGAGAGAAATCCTCTCCCGACATTAGAAGAAGGAAGGAGAGTACTGCGGAATGCAAAATTCTATTCTGTCATTGACCTTAAGAATGGCTTCTGGCAGATACCACTGGAGGAAAAATCTAGATGACTGATGGCGTTTGTGGTGGGTATGGAAATATACCAATGGAAAGTGCTTCCGATGGGCCTCAAGCAAGCCCCAGGACTTTTCCAGAAGGCGATGCAGAAGATGTTGAGCAGTCAGTACGATGATTTGTCTGACGGTGGCTTTATGAGAAGGCGGGGACAGAAGGCGGGAGAATATGCATTTTGCTATATCGATGACATTATCGTATACTCTAACACAATGGAGGAGCATATCGATCATTTGTCCGATATATTCAGGCGCATCGGAGCTTTTGGCCTGAAGTGCAATCTAAAGAAGTGTCAACTTGCCAAGACGAGTGTGACATACTTAGGGTACGAGATCTCCCATAATCGAGCCTCGATATCCAAAGAGAAGAGGGAGGAGATTATGAATCGACCGATACCAAAGAACCGCACTGAATTGCACTCATTCCTTGCGATGGCGCAATACTATAGCCAGTTTATACCCGATTGGGGTGCAACACAGGCTAAGTTGGAGAAAATGATAGATTTTGAGAAGTGGAGCGAAGAGGCTTTGCAAGCGTTTCATGCGCTCAAAGATCTTATTTATAAAGACTCGAAAGACGGAGGACTGGTGTTAACGATGCCCGACTTTACGAAACAATTCGTAGTCGATACAGACGCATCTAAGTTTGCGATTGGGGCTGTATTACAACAAGAGGATGAGGAGAAGAAATTACGCCCAATCATGTTTATTAGTGGAAGTTGTGTGCGGCGGAGAGAAACTATTGCATAAGGCAAAGAGAGGCGTTAGCGGTGGTGTGGGCCCTCAAGAGGCTCAGAGAGTATTTGTGGGGAGGACCTCAATTTACTGTCAGAACTGATTATCATAACCTGTTATGGTTGATGAATCATGAACAGACTGGACGGCTGGCGCGGTGGCAAGCGTTCTTGTCTTGTTTCGATTTTACAATGGTCCATCTACCGGGAAAGCGAAATGTGGTCGCTGATAGACTCTCTAGGCTAGAGTTTAACTCAGAAGTATCGGCGTTGGTGTCCACGGTGGAGATGGAAGACTTGTCCATTGACAAGGTGTATAATGAGGTCAGCCACATTGAGGCGATAGAGATGGCGAGTGAAGTCCGATATGACCACACAGGTCTACGGTACAGTCCACAAGGCCCGGATCACGGGATATGTTGTGAGCTACATACCCAGGAGGACGCTGAGTGGTCCTATGAGGTATATGAGAATGCGAAGGCGAACATAAGAGAGGAAGAGGAGACGCAGGAAGTTTATGCGGAGCCTCCTCAAGAGCGGAGAAGTGACCTAGACGATGACCCGGAAAGAATCGGGGTACGGCTAGAAGATGGTACTATCCATATAGCCTCGCCTACCGCATGGAGGCAACAACAGGCTCAAGATCCGGAGTTTATGGAACTCATACAGTTATATCAGAAGCCCGGATGAGCTACGGATGACGAAAGCGATCAAAGATCAGATGAAGGAGATGGGATGGAGAGATGGTCTACTGCGGTACAAGGGCCTTCACGGTCGCTATGCGTCACAGCCGGACAAATGGACCCTTTGGGTACCGGAGAGTCTGAGACGATTTATATTTGTCGCAGCCCACAATTGCCCACTTTTGGCGCATCCGGGTCGACAACACGAACTCACATGTTCGTAGCGAGGCGATTCTGGTGGAAGAAGATGAAGGAGGAGATAGATCAGGCGGTGGATGCATGCATCCCGTGCAAGATAAACAAAACACCGCTGAAGGCAAATTTCGGCCTGATTGGCGAATTTCCTCTTCATCGGGGATGTTTGAGTTTATACACATTGATCATGTGGGACCTTTCCCAGAATCGAAGGATGGTTACAAATACCTCCTCACTGCTATTGACAGAGCCACCAACTATGTGTGGATCATCCCTGTCAAAGACGTTACTGGCAAGACGACGGCCGAGGCGCTGATCGATAGGATCATCTCACAGATCGGAGTACCAAGAAAGATATGTTCTGATCGAGGCTCGGACTTTAATAACGAGGTCATCGACAAACTATCTAAGTATTACGGGATGAAATGGCAATATGTTACTGCCTATAACCCGCGAGCAAATGGGAAAATCGAGCGGGTACACAGACCCTTCAAAGCCTCGCTAAAGATGTATTGCACGAAGAAGGAGAATCAAAGAGCATGGGTCGAGGCAGCACCATCATTTGCGTTTGCAATGAACTGTCTACCCTCTACGGCGTTAGGAGGCTCGAAGAGCTCAATCTCGCCATATCAGTTAGTATATGGGCGTGAGCCTGATATCCCGACTTCGCTCCTTCACCCAAAAGACACTTGGGCGGATGCGGATGAAGTTGTTTGGGATGAGACTTAGAGTGAAGATGGAGGCGGAACAAATAGTCAGGGCGCATAGAGAGGCGGAGCGCCGAAAGACTGACGCTGAAGGGGTGCGACAAGCGCACTTGGATCAGATCAAATTCCAGGTCGGGGATATTGTACTGTTGTATCATCCTCAGGTCCCGAAAGGAGTCAGCTCTAAGCTGTTCACTCACTGGAAAGGACCTTATCAGATTATGGAACAGACGGGACCTCTGAACTACAAGATCAGGGGTAGAGGGAAGGTGCAAATTGTGAATGTAAGAAGGCTGATTAAGTATGATCCCTTCTTATGGAAGATGAATCCGTTGAGGAGGCGTTAAAACGGATGAAGATGATTTCAAAGAGGTGCCGCCCATCCACAAGGAGGCTGGCATAGACCAAGACGATGCTTATCGGGCACCGATAGCTGAGAAGGAGGAGAGTGAGGTGGACAGTAAGGAGAAGACTGACCGCATAAGCGCGGTGGGGACTCAGTCCAAGTCTCCGCGAGAGCATAGCGGAAAGAAGGAGAAGATCACAGAGGCGCAGCTAAGGAGAGCGCGGAATGATCTTATCAACGACCAACCGAGGAAGGCGATGAGGTCGATGAGATCAAAGGACGTCCACCAGGAGGAGGAGGGGACGGACACTGACCCAAACGCGGGCAACGTTGAGATTGTCCATGAGCGATGGAAGGAAGGCGATGCGATAGCAACCATCGCATGGGTGAAAGATGCTTTCTATCTGATGAGACCAGCGGAACAACATGTCGCTGATGACACTCTCTCAGACTTATACTTGATGCGGGTCGTGGCGGTCCCACGACAGATGCGTGTCACACGGACACTCAAAATATCATCAGCCGCAAAAATAGTACAACCGATACTCCAGTTTTGGAGAAGTATGGACCCGGTTGAGGATCCAAAGGCAAGACATTATCTGCCAGTATATAAAGACGCAAAAAGTCTCGAGACATGGGATGATACAATTACTCCCAGAGACAAGGATTACACTGCGTGGACCATTCAGACACTGCCAAGAGGAGTGCTTGATATCCCTTTTGAATTATCGTTGGGCGGAATCCCTAATAAGATCTGGGACATTCTCGAACAGTCAAAGTTCGATCTGACTTTTGTTGGTGGTCCTCCACCAGGCAAAGAAATCCGCGCCAGACGACGAAGGCAGTGACAAAGAAACTATTTTTCTTTATGCGTCTCAAACAAACTGGTTGATTGCCCACGGCGTATCATGATTTGATCATGCATCATCAGTTATCAATATGAATATTAAAAAGACTCAGTGATATAACTTGGCATTCGATCGCAACATACGAGTGCGAAAGGTCGATCGACGATGATACTACACCGTATACGGGGATCGCTAGTGTATTGAGCGATGGTGTTCCCGGGTATGACCCTTTCCAAGTCCTGGGATGATGTTCTCGAAAATGAAATGTTCTCTGAAACTTTCATTAAATTATTTTTTACGATAGATTATATACTGTCGTACCTGAGCACGGTCAATCTCTACTTGTGTCGGTATATCGCAGGGTCGGGTACATACACCTCGACTTCGGATATAGCTATTAGGACTGGCCCCCTAATACTATATCATAGGATATCCGCCTTATACAAGGGTATGTCATTAAAAAAGACAATGTACTTACGATCTCCCTGTGAATAATAATAATAAATAATAATAATAATAATAATAATAATAATAATAGTGCTTCTCTGTCAATGGCTGATGCATTTCTGCACATGCGCCTCCATCGTCTCACCCGTGAGGGGAGTACGAAGAATTGACGATAAGCTCTAATGACACCCCCGCAAGGGCAGTTCCAACACTTCCAGACGGGCCGGTATGTTCAATGAAAATACTGGTCCAGATGGATCGGTATGTTCAATGAAAATACTGGTGGCACCGACGGGAATCGAACTGGCGACAGGGCCCAGATGGTAGAACTTGACCACTGGGCTATCACGGTGTCCATAATAATAATAATAATAATAATAATAATAATAATAATAATAATAATAATAATAATAATAATAATAATAATAATAATAATAATAATAATAATAATAATAATAATAATAATAATGATATGATAATGATAAGAAGAAGAAGGAGATCAAAGGGGGATCGTACTACAGCACCACGTTGCTTGTATTTTTTTATTAATAGTACGTTTGTTCTTGACATACTGCCGAAAGAAAAAAAAAAAAAAGAGATTGAGGGGAAGGAGTTCAAAAATCTACAAGAATGGCTGGAGAATCCGCTTTGACGTGCCGTATGAGGATATATTTATCGTCTTTTAGCGTCTATCCGTGGGTCGATGCGCTGTGTGGCATGACTCCATAGCGCATACTATTTGCAGAAAGAAATCAGAAGGTGTATGACGAAAATGCTATTTCCGTCATAAAATCGGGAGGGGGTACTGTAGGCATCACCCCCCCCGGATAGCCGGTAAAAAGTACCTTTTCCTGGTGACAGGTGCACCAGCTTGTTTTTCAGTATTATTTGTCCGGATTGGACCTGATGCAATTTTATTCCTGGTCTGTTGCGTTTTCCTTTTTGGCTTCACTGAGCTAATATAACGAGACATCATTCTCATCTTTTGAGGACTGTGTTTGGTTGTATTACCGACTTTTTACGAGCTAT
>WBZZ01006079.1:0-5000 GCA_019918135.1 Paulinella micropora
TTACGTTCAGGCGCGTACCTGTTCTTTCCCTTCGTTCCAATATATCGCTTGCGATCGCAGCCAAATATTCTTCTCTGGTGGTAGTTGAAGTTTCAGTTTCCGAACCGTCATCATTTAATTATTTCGCCAAGCAACTCCATCAACCGAGAGCGTTTGCAACTTCTCCAAATCATCCTGGGCAACCACCACGGTGCCCAGTTTCATTCTCCCGATCCTGCTTCTGATGACAATGTTCTCCATGACAGCCTCAACGTCAGATCGCCTGTTCATGGATGAGAACAACCGCCCAATGATTCTCTCCATGCGGAAGCACCAGTACAACACTACGGGGCCGACGTCGCTTACATTTTCCAGCAGATGCCTGATTCGGTGGAATTGAAGCGGGTGGCACATAGGAGGCACAATCTTGCAATGCAACCTTTGAAATCTTGTTTCCAACCTATGCAGCTTTTCAGACAATTCTTGCGTGACTTTTTTGGAAGCAGCCAACCGGAAAATGCAACACAAAGTAGCTTTGAAATCCGCGTCATCGATCAACCCGTCGAATATATATTCGCCACATTGTGACAAAACGTACCAATCTTCACCGGACATGGATCCAGTTTGACATAAACCTTTACCTGTAGGGAGTTGATCCCAGCAGACGTGAGAGAACACTGACAGCAAAGCGTTTCAGTTTAATAAATTCGTTCTGCACGGGCAACGTTTCACCTGCACACGCGGCTTGAGTGAGCGACGCGCGATGGACAGCTCCGTGAGTTTCGTGCTACTGCGAGACAGATCATGGAACAGGGTTGCTTATGGTATTGAAGCTCAACACGAGCCATCGCAGTCAGGATCAGGCAAGCGTTTCCTCAGAGTAGTCAAGTACCGTCAACTTTCTCCAGCAGTCCTTGGAAAATCCCTTGCTGTTCTCAACGGGACGAAGACTCTCTAGGTGAACCCAGACTGGTTTTGTTGGATCAAGTGCTTGGAGCCGTTACGGTTGTACCAAAACCACTTGGAGCTACGGCAGAGCCCGACGGTTCAAAGCTTGTTGCTGTACCCAAACTACAATTCTGAGTTCGTTTACCAACTTGAATGATAGTTATAATTCAATTTTTTAAGTAATAAAACATTGTTTGTCATTATAAATTTAATATTTTAAGCACTTGCTTGCCGGGTAATCAAGTTTTAGTACCTTCATGAGATATTTGGAGCAGTGTCGGTACTGTAACTAAACTGCCAATTTGATCTATTGATGACGCAGTCGTAAATAACATACTCAATTATGTGATTCCATCAGCTATAGCTGATGCGATCATATATTGATGACGGCATCATCTATTTATGATGGCATCATCTATTAATGACGGCATCATCTATTGATGACGCGATCGTAAATAACTAATGCAATCATATATTGATGATGCAATCATATATTGATGATGCAATCATATATTGATGATGCGGTCGTAAATAACATACTTATGTGATTCCGTCAGCTATAGCTGATGCAATCATATATTGATGATGACATCATCCATTGATGACGGCATCATCTATTGATGACGACATCATCTATGGATGACTCGATCGTAAATAACATACTCATGTGATTCCGTCAGCTATCGCTGATGCAATTATATAATGATGGCATCATCTACTGATGACGGCATCATCTATTGATGATGGCATCATCTATGGATGACTCGATCGTAATTAACATACTTATGTGATTCCGTCGGCTATATGACAGCATCATCTATTGATGACGGCATCATCTATTGATGACGGCATCATCTATGAATGACGCGATCGTAAATAACATACTTATGTGATTCCGTCGGCTATATCTGATGCAATCATCAAATTGATGACGGCATCATCTATTGATGACTGCATCATCTATCGATGATGGCATCATCTATTGATGATGCGATCGTAAATCACCAGTTTGACGAAAGAATCAGCTTTATGCGATGTCATCATCAATTTGATGACGACCTCATCTATAGACGACGCGATCATGAAGACACCCCCTTCGTAAAATACTATCTTGTGTGCTTGCATCAGGTGTAGCTGATGCTATCATCTATTGATGATGCCATCATGTATTTGATGATGCCACGTAGATGATTGCATCGTCAATCGATGATGGCATCGTCTATAGATGATGGCATCGTCGATTTGATGAGGCGATCATCAATAGATGATGGCATCATCTTTAGAAGTGTGTGACGTAAGATACAATAAACATTCCTGTCAAAGGGACTAGTCCCTTTTGCCTACTTTTTGCCTCAAACCTATGAGGCAAATATATGTGATCTTTTTGCTCAAAATTCATTTATTTATGGCCCCGAAACGTTCTGAATCAAAAGGATAAAGTTTGCAGTTGATATCTGATGTATAAGTCCACGTTTAGAGGCAAAATGAGGCAGATTCAGAGGCAAATATTTTAGCCTCTGATTTGCCTCGTATTTGCCTCATATCTTTATGATTTTTCTTCTATTTTCAACTAAATATTGATTATTTTTCATGAAATATGATATTTAAATATATTAAATCATTAATTTTTTTTGCACAGGTGGCAACGTGACCAGAACAATCAGGTGTTTTCCACCCCGCCGTCTTAGCACTAGGATATAATTATTAATAAACTATTTCTTCTTGCAATTTCAATACAAAATTGATTTAACTCAACTAAATATAATATTTTTAATTTTAAAATTAAAAAAATTTATTCTGGTGGCAATTTGACAGCAAAATCGTGTATTTTTTCACATCATCCCACTTGAAATTCAGACATATATTTCTGCATGACTTAAAATTAACTATTTTTCCTAAGTCAAAAATCACTAAAAATTCACGAAAGCGTGAGGAAAATATACATAAATACTTGCTTCAAGTTGCTAGATCGTTATTAAAACTAAATATAATATTTTCAAAATTATTTACTTGACTAATAATAACTTAGTCATCGGCCGAAAGTGACTTTTTTAAATTAATATTTTCGCCTAAGTGAAAATCCAACAAAAATTGATATAATATTAATACAAATGTGCACAACTGATTTGTTAAATTCTAATTTAATTAATTATTACAATTTTGAAACTATTATTGAGATGTTCCTTTTAAAAAAATGTATGTTTGCGGAGTGGATTTACTAAGGCAGTCAACATACAGAACGTCAATTCCAATCAATCATCCCTGAACAAAAGGTATTGGTCAGTCTAATCCCCAAAGCGTTCGGCGGCTGCCAACCCTCAGACGAAGATTCAGATAAGTCAGATCTGCAACCCTCCTCCCGCAAACCTTGAGCTTCCCGTTCCTCATCACTACAAGCAAAAACCCTTGCAAACGTACGGCGTACACGTACTCGAGCCGCGGAATGAGGTTGATTTTGGAGAGGTACAAGCGGCTCGTCATCCGATGATTCCGAGCTAGAACTTATCTCTTCGTTTTTGAGTGGTTCCTCTGCGTCCGTTCTCCTCCTCTTCCTAGATCGCGCGCCACCACGCGCCCGTCCGCGGCCGCCCCGTCCGCGACCTGACCTGTGCTGCTGCTCGCCTTCCGACCTACCAGCTCGTCCATCATCGTTAAGAAAAGAAAGAACACGCTCAACCACAACTGTCTTGTGTCCGCTTATCCTTTGACTATTCTGAGCTAGCCACGACTTCAACTCTCTAGCTGTCGCCTTCTTCAAGCTATCTGCTGTCTTAGCTTCCTCTAACAGCTGTGTCACTCGCAGATGGGGTGCGGGCCCCCGATTGGGGTTGTCAAAGTCGTGAAGTACCTTTTCATTTTCCGAAAGCAGCCGTGCTCCCATCCACGCAGGATGACTGAGGTGCATTACCTGAATTTACAAAGGCAGTTCTAGGCACATACATCCGCTCTACCTCTGTTAGCATGGCGGCTGCGTCCTCTGCAGCCTGTCTATCAGCAGGTACTCCCCACAAATCCTCCGGCAGTTTGTCAAGAACACGGATTTGAGCCTTCCAGACTGTTCCTGACTTATCAGCATACACAAGATGACCTGGCCTACCTGGCATGTTTCCATCTCCTTCCTCACCGTCCCAAATGATACGCGTGAGTTCCGAGAAGCGCAGGACCTCCTTGAACCATTCCTGCTCTTCTTTCGTGCAATACTTATTAGCTAAAAACTGCACGTCCTTCACTCTCTTTGGAGTTGCCCAGTCCACGTGGGGAAGCTTGGCGGGTCTGTCTAACACTATTCAAGACATGACATAAAACACTTTTCAGGTTTGGGATAACTACCTGGTTCCTTGATATATGGCAATATATCCTCGCCATCGGGGTCGTCATTCACTCCGTGCCAGTGCATTTGGGCGTCGCCCCAGGTTTTGACTCGAACTCGCGGCAAAAAACCGTTCTCACTGTTGCCTGCCTGATACTGCCAGGCGAGGGGTCTCTGAAAATGTTTGAAAGATGGGTTCATACAGTCCTCAAAGTATTTTTCCCAATCGTACTCACTTTTGAGAAGCAAAAGGCAATACGATTCTTTGTTTTTTTTGAAGCCTAGCATTAGTTTAAAGAGTGCTTGTGCAAAATTAGTGCTCATGAGGGTGGTGTTGTATCCAAGATAGCGCATGACATAGAATTTTTGATCCTGTTTACTGTGTGAGTGCTTTGTGACCATTCTATTAGTTTCTATCTGTTTTTTCCATTTCTTGCGGACAAAAAAACAGCTGTGTACTCAAACCTGTGTTTTCAACCCCCCATCCCAATCTACAAGAAGCTGTGATGCTGCCTTAGTGCTAGGATGAAACATTTCCCAACGGACAAGATGGTATAAGAAAGTTATATTTGAATTACTACTGTGTGATATATTGGGCAAATGGCACAGAATAAAATTCATGTCATGTGCATACATGGTTGCACCACCTGCATGTATCCTGACCACATACCTGCCTCTGAAGTCCGTCGACCCTCGCGAACACCAGGGAAGGTTAAAGGGTTTTGTCATATCTATTGTCATGGAAGTGACCCTCTGAATGTCC
>WBZZ01006079.1:17500-20000 GCA_019918135.1 Paulinella micropora
GCGCTACGAACAGACGCCCGTTTCGGATCACCTTGCACGCTGCCACGCCCGGAACTGAAGACGCATGCTTGACACGAACGTCACGCAGCAAGGGTGCATGAAGCAAATCAGGCACTCAGGCCTGGCCAGGGCGCGGCACTCACGAGGTCGTCACTAGCGTCGTCTTAACCAGCTGCAATCAGAAACGCTTTGGCTAAATCTAGCAATTAATATCTTGCCTGCATTGAAATTTCCACGCATGCATTGAAATCACTGCGAAATCTTCAATGTATGCATTGAAGTCATTTCGAAATGACTTCAATGCATGCATTGAAGTCATTTCAAAAATTTTAATGCATGCATTGAAATGTCTGCATTGAAATTTCAATGCATTCTGCATTGAAATTTCAATGCATGCATTGAAGTCACTTGCAAATTTCCGTACACTCTTTACTGAAACCGTTGCTGTTATACTGTGCAGGTGTTAAGTTCCGCGGCGCTTTGAGTGGTGTAGCTGATTTTGACGTCATACGAGACACTTACCCTGACAACATGCACTTGTTATGGAATATGTTCCAGCACCTCATCCAAACCACCTGGCTTTGGCAGCCAGGAGTTTTGAAGTCGAAAGGTGTGAATATCCAGCCTTTGCCTCCATTTGTGGCGCGAGATAAGCAAGCTGGTGAATCAGACCAGGTCTACGTATACGCCGCAGCCATCCAGAAGGAGGAAGCCGCTTACCAAGTCCAAGCCAATGCTGTTCAAGCGTGCATGGACTTGTACGCTCTCTTTGGACTCGACGAGGATGCAAGGTACGAAGTCTGCCGTCGATTCAAGAGCATCCGAGCACTTCCTCGTCAAATCGGCACAGGTTCCCCGTACAAGAATTTCGGAACTTTCAACATCGCCAGCGCACACTTCTTTTTGCAATACTGAAGCTGGATCTATGATGGCGTACCAGGCGGCCATGCACCAGCCAAATTGGAAATTATCAAGAAGATGTTCAGTCTTGCCAAGTTAGTCTCGCGAAAAAGTCTGCCATGTCACGTGGATAGGGGCTTGGGAGATTACATAGTTCGACAGGTCCATAACACAAGCATTTGGGCATTTAAACTTCAGTGATGCATGAATTTAAGTTTCAATGCGGGCATTGAAATTTCAATGCAGGCATTGAAAATACAATGCATGCATTGAAAATCCAATGTACCAATTGAAATTTCAATGCATGCATTGATACTACCCTCAGACTCTTTATGCTAACTGTCTTTAAACTCCCTGTTGTAGGTGGTAGAAATTGCAGCTGGGCTGCCCAAAACAGAGCATTCGTACTGGCTGCACCATGAGAGATTGAGGCTCTCTACCGGAAGTGCAAGCTTTTGATCTGAAACACCAAGGAGGAGAACTTAAGAAGCAAGTGCACAATCTGAATCAGTTGGAGTAATGCGGCACCAATATGGACCTTGCACAGCTTGCGCCAGGCAAATCTTGACGTCAAGGATAAGCTGATCACGCCAGGGTTCCGTTCCGGCCAGAAGAACCTCAGCTACGCATGCAAGGTCGAACTCAAAGACGTGGCTAACAACCTGATTTTCAGCCGAGTGCTCTTGCCGAAACCAAGGCGTTTCGTGGAGCTGCAGGAGTTTATGGACAGCTGCTGGAGGCAGCTACCGGGTTGGCAAGGGTTGGGTCAGCGTCCAGTACTGACCGCAGCAAACATCAAACTAGCAAAGTTAATGAGGTGCAAGGGATTCCTCATTGAGGTCAACCAGGTCTACAAGGGGTGAGCGCTTTGGGGGTGGCTGCTGCTTTCTCACTGTTAAGAATATTAAGCAGACGTTCCCTCGCCGCTGCTGGGGAGTTACAGTGGCAGGCAGGTACGCAGCTGCAGTGCACTGGTATGCTCACATTGTGTATAATGGGTACGCGTGTGATTTAGCGAGAGTGGAACTTTTGCGCGCAAGAAAGCAAGATGATCACTTGTGGGTGGGCGATACATTCCCTGTCCAACCATCCCTGACTTTTGTTCCTGTCAGCTTTCTTACCTTCCTTGCACCGTCGCTCCGGTTCCGAACACACACACACTCGATTCTATTTATGGAATAAGATATCAGTGACTATCTGCCACCGGAATTGAAAGAAGAAATAGATCGTCGTGAAGGAGATGAAGATGACGAACAGAAAGAAGGCGTCGCAGAGGAAGAAGAAATTCAAGAATTAGATGAAAAAGATGATGTTCAAGAAGAAGAAGAAGAAGAAGAAGAAGAAGAAGAAGAAGAAGAAGAAGAAGAAGAAGACATATATAATGAGAGAATTGAAGAAGAGGAAGGTGGAAGAAATGTATGATGACAGAAATGAAGACAGAGTGGAGCAATAATCAAAAAAATAAAAAATTAATTTACCGACTCGTTAAACGTGTTATTTACTTACTAGTTCAATGCGTTCTTGGTATTAAAATAATTACACTGCATTGATATACTGTTTATCAATGCATGCACTGAATTACCCATGTCAATGCATGCAT
>WBZZ01006079.1:52500-65000 GCA_019918135.1 Paulinella micropora
GAAGAAAAATGTATTGTATAATATACGTTTATAATGCTGTCTGTCTTGTGTATTATATGTATATAATTATGTTACGTTATGTATGTAATAATATTGAGTGGACATACATCCTCACCAGAACAACAGTAAAGATTCTGTGTATGTATGTATGTATGTATGTATGTATGTAGCTATACATTTATGTATGTATGTATGTATGTATGTATGTAGGTAATTTATGTATGTATGTAATCTACGCATGCTATGCAGCTGCTGGGCCTGATGTAACATGCTATGTTATGTTATGTTATGTTATGTCATGTTATGTCATGTTATGTCATGTTATGTTTTGTTATGTTTTGTTATGTTATGTTATGTCATGTTATGTTATGTTATGTTATGTTATGTCATGTTATGTTATGTTATGTCATGTTATGTTATGTTATGTTATGTTATGTTACGTTATGTTATGTTATGTCATGTTATGTCATGTTATTCTATGTTATATCATGTTATGTTATGTTATGTCATGTCATGTTATGTCATGTTATGTTATGTTATGTTATGTCATGTTATGTCATGTTATGTCATGTTATGTCATGTTATGTTATGTTATGTTATCTTATGTCATGTTATGTCATGTTATGTTATGTTATGTTATGTCATGCTATGTCATGTCATGTTATGGTATGTTATGTTATGTTATGTCATGTTATGTTATGTTATGTTATGTCATGTTATGTCATGTCATGTTATGTTATGTCATGTTATGTCATGTTATGTTATGTTATGTTATGTTATGTTATGTTTTGTCATGTCATGTTATGTCATGTTATGTTATGTTATGTTATGTTATGTTATTGTTATGTTATGTTATGTTATGTTATGTCATGTCATGTCATGTTATGTCATGTTATGTCATGTCATGTCATGTCATGTTATGTTACGTTACGTTATGTTATGTCATGTTATGTTATGTTATGTAATGTATGTATGTATGTACGCAATATATGTATGTTATACAGCTGCTGGACCTATTGCAAAATGTGTCTGTATCATTTTATGTTATGATATGTTATGGTATGTTATGTTATGTTATGTTTTGTTATGTTATGTATGTATGTATGTACGCAATGTATGTATGTTATACAGCTGCTGGACCTGTTGCAAAATGTGTTTGTGTCATTTTATCTTATGTTATGTTATGTTATGTTATGTTATGTTATGTTATGTATGTATGTATATACGCAATGTATGTATGTTATACAGCTGCTGGACCTATTGCAAAATGTTTCTGTGTCATTTTATGTTATGTTATGTTATGTTATGTTATGTTATGTTATGTTATGTTATGTTATGTTATGTACGTATGCACGCAATATATGTATGTTATACAGCTGCTGGATCTATTGCAAAATGTGTTTGTGTCATTTTATGTTATGTTATGTTATGTTATGTTATGTATGTATGTATGTATGTATGCACGCAATGTATGTACGTTATACAGCTGCTGGACCTATTGCAAAATGTGTTTGTGCCGCCATCCGTCCCAGCGGCCCGTAGCGCCAGCATGCAGGTCCCCGCCGTCGCATGACATGGTGTACGACGTGACATGACGTGACGTGACGTGACGTGACGTGACACGACATGACATGACACGACATGACGTGACGTGACGGATGTGACGTGACGGACGTGACGTGACATGACATTACGTGACCCTGACATCTCATCACATTTCATTGCATTACATTACATTACATTACACATCGCATGACTTTACATGGCATGTCATGGCATTACATCATATTAATTACATCACAGTACGTTACATTGCACTACACGACGCGTGACGGTACAATACTCGTAATACATACATACATACACACATACGTACAGACATACAGACAGACATACAGACAGACAGACATGCATGCATGCATGCATACATACATACATACATACATCGACGTAGCGCCAGCATGCAGGTTCACACAATCACATAGCATCACGATTCGTTTCGTTACGTTACGTGACGTTACCAATCTGCATTCGTCTGTCTGTCTTTCGAACTTCTTTCTGTCTTCAATCTCTCTCTCTCTCTCTCTCTCTCTCTCTCTCTCTCTCTCTCTCTCTCTCTCTCTCCCATCACATTACGTTACCTAACATTACATCACATTACCTTGCCTGACATTAAATGACGCGCTCATTTCAGCGGGCCGTAGCGCCAGCATGCAAGTTTATATACTATCACATGACCAGATAGCACAATGTATATTACATCACATTACATTATATCACAATATATATTACATCACTTTACGTTACGTTACCTTATATTAAATTGCATTACCTTACATTACCTTCCATTACCTTCCATTACATTACATTACATTACATTACATTACATTACATTACATTACATGCATACTCATGAATATTTTACACACACACACACACACACACATATATATATATATATATATACATATATATATATATATATGTATGTATGTATGTATATATACAGGAGCAGATGGATGACATGATGATCCTTCCTCAAAGAGGGAGCGGCTCAGGCAATAATAACATCTTAGATATGAACCATGGCAAGTCCAACACCATGCGAGACAGTGATGAATCGAGCGATAACTCCGGCAGGCACAGCTACCAAAACCTCGACCTGAGCGACCACCACTCGGGAAAACACATCCTGGACATCGCGGAAAGCTCAGGTAAAAACATGTTGGACATAAGCTCGGGGAAACACACGATCTCCTTGGACATGAACAATCAGTCCGTCAAACAGCTCTTAGATTCGACTGAGCTACATAGCAGAGTCTTAGACATCGCCTCCGGGTCCAAACCCGGCCATTTACAGCTTCCCCACATCCCCCTATCCACCTTTGAAGACCCTCTGACCTCCAGCTCCTTACATTCTGTCGTCTGCCCTCCCCTCGTCGCCTCCGCGGTGCTGCCCGACGACCTCTCAGCATCTCTCCCCTCACTTGCAAACTCCTCCCTCTCCTCCTTCGCTCTCACTGACCAGCTCTCCCAGACCGCTCCCTCCTTCCTCCCGTCCTACACTGGCCCCTTTTTGGCCTCCCGTACCGGCCGGGAACAAACCTTAGCAGCCGTCAACCCCTCCTCAGCCGACCCGTCAAACTCGGCCTGGCAATCATGTCAGCCCAAGACCGAGCCGTTGGACCCGGCCCAACAGCTCGATTACGCTTCGCCTCAGAACAGAGGTATGAGTCAGTCGCTCTCGTCTTCAAGCGAGGCGTCGATTGGCTCCAGTAGTGTAATGAACCGCGCGCGTAGCAACCCTCCGGCGCCGCCATTCCTGGATGAGATTAGGAAATACCGCGTAACCCGCCGCAGCACCAAAGCCAATGACAGATATGTCAGCAGCAGAAACTGCAACAGCAACTTGAAAGCAAAAGAGTTGGATGAGGAGAAATCAGACGACGGCGACGACGAGGAGGAGGAGAACTTCACGGTGGCGTCGTTGTCGCAGGGCAAAACCTCGAACAAGCCCTTGGGGAAAGCCTCAAGCAAGAACGGGAACAACAGCACGGCAGCGGCGGCGGCAGCAGGGGCGGGGGCGGGGGCTCTGTTTCAGTGCTTGGAAAGCGGGTGCGGCAAGTCCTTCCCCACCAGGTTCAGCCTGAAGCGCCATCAAAAGAGGCACACCGGGGAAAGGCCCTTTGTGTGCGAGGTGCCGGGCTGTGGGCGCAGGTTCGCAGAGAAGTCCACAGTCGAACGTCACCACCGCACACACACCGGGGAGAAACCGTACTCCTGTCACGTCTGTAAGCGCAAGTTCGCGGACAGAGTCAACCTCCTCAAGCACTCCCGCATCCACGACCAGCAAGTAGACGGGTCGGAATCCGACGAGTAGCTTCAGCAGTGTGATCAGACTGGGCTCGTTCTACATTATCCCGAAATTTCAGGCTTCAGGTGCAAGCGTGCCACCGCAGGCCAAGACCTTCAGGACAAAGTGGCACCCAAACCCCAAAATTTTGGGAGTTGTAGGAATAATAAGCCTCGTGTTCTGGAGCGCGCGGATTTTGAAATAATATTTAGCGTGTATTTTGCGGGCCTCTGAAGAGCCGGCAGAGCCAGTGGCATTGTGCGAAAACAGCCCCAGTCGTGAAATTTTGTGGAATTTTTGTGAAATTTTGTGAAATATTTTCCCGGTATCACAGCACAAGTATGTTTGTCGCCCATTTTCATTGTCGTTTGCATTTTCAATAGATTTGCACATTTTTCTTTTTCTTTCTTTTTTCACTTGATTTGTCCCCCATTTTCACTTGATTTGCACAAACAAGGATGTTTGTCACGCATTTTCAACCCCATATGTGTCACCCATTTGATTTCGTTTTTTATCTTTATTTGCAAACAAAAGGCATTTAAAAAGCGATTCTGCCATCCGCCCGAACATGAACGGCATTATTAGGCATTATTATCCAGGTCTGACTTACTGTATGATGTGATGGCAGTGGTTTCCTGCCAACAAAATCAGCACGGTTTATTTCTGTCTATTTTTTCCATATCCGTACTCCTTATGCGTCCGTATCCAGACATTACAGGCAGTACAGACAGTACCATGACCAGAAGAAGATCTGAATCTGACATTCCTTTCCAGTTTTACCATCCGTACTCCTTTGTACGTCTGTATCCAGACAATGACAGACAGTACAGACATTAGAGACATGAGCAGAGTTTGCTCCGAATCTGACGATTAGACCAGTAGCGCTCTCGCACAAACGATATTTATCGGTCACCTCCACAAAATGTGGTTAGCTTACCGATAAAACTACACATAGCGGCGCGCCAAATTTGGCGTGTTTTGCGGACCGGCTCGCCCGCAAAACACGTCGAATTTGTTGCTAGCCGCATAATATACTATACTGCAGACATTCAAATGGCAAAAAATGTTCCAACTTTGAAGTCGTCTATCTCAATCAATACTCTCTCTCTCTCTCTCTCTCTCTCTCTCTCTCTCTCTCTCTCTCTCTCTCTCAATCAATACTTGAGGGTAAGCACACCGTTGGAAAGCTCTCTCTCTCTCTCTCTATCTATCTCGCTTATGATCACTCACTCGCTCTCTCTCTCTCTCTCTCTCTCTCTCTCTCTCTCTCTCTTTCTCTCTCTCTCTCTCTCTCTCTCTCTCTCTCTCTCTCTCTCTCTCTCTCTCTCTTATGATCACTCACACACACACACACACTCTCTCTCTCTCTCTCTCTCTCTCTCTTTCTTGTCCTGAGCTTTCAAATCATGGCTTCAGCATTGTGCTATCACCATCGATTGACGGAGAAGATGCGATCAAACAGCGTTGTCGTATCACTTCGATTCCTTCTAAGGATAGGCACATAAAGGTTATTAAGGTTGTTACTTACAGTAGTATCCGACGCAAGTCTTTGCATTTTTTGTTTGTTTTTGTTTACTATCAAAAACACTTCTGTAGAGCTCATCCTTTGCAATCCCTGCACTGTATATTTTTTTTTTTTAATTCGCAACAGTGAAATAGTGCGTAGCATCATAAATCACGACTCTCAAATACTTTTTTGTAAAAAACGAAACCTAATGTTTATTATTATGTTTGCCACCTGTAATCGATATACGGTAGTTTTTATAATTCATGACGATTTTTGCGCAGAATTGACTCTGTTTTATTAATACAGTGTACTTGAAGCCTCCGTTAGTAATACCGTAACGGTTTTTCCCTGCTGAAGTTGAATTGATCACTACTTTACTATAATAGTATATATTAATAATGAAAGTCACCCGTGCTTGTGTATTGAAAGGATATTAATTTAGTAATAAGAGTGTATAATGTATATGTATATACAGTATTACTTATTTTTACGCCGTAACTTGAACAGTTTCTGTAAGAAACTTTGACTCTTGAATCAGTAACTTGAATTTGCTAGCCACTACTATGATGTGTTGAAGAAGACAAACATAAGTGAAAACAGTTGCGAACGGCGCCGCGGGCGGGGCAAGGAGAGTTTTTAGTTCACGGCCTTAAATATAACTTATGCGATAATATCTGAAGCTGAACTTCTCTTAGCTAACTGGTTACTAGTTAATTTAATATACAAGCCTGCCGCCCTGAGATTTGGGACGTATTCAATCAGTCTGCAATTTTTCATGAACTACGTGACTCGAAAGCCTGAATATCTCAGGCCGACCTTCATAAGTCACAAATTATATAACTAGTAGAAAAAGTTCTAAGCCGGCAGATTTTTATATATTATTATAAAGAATGATACCCATTGCGTTAAAAAAAAAACAAAATTGAAACAGTCTCCATAAAAGTTCTTATGTAGTTAAGTCGTATGTCACGTAGTAACGATTCGATTATATACTATACTTAATCAAAATTAATGTTCACGTGCTTGATTGAAATAAAGTTAAATTTTATTGAATACGAAGATATAAGAACCATCTTGCTGTCCACGCGACCCGTTTCCCATCAAACTGATGGGAATGAAATATGTTTGAAAATAAATAAAATTTCGATTATTAGATTGACCATCCGGACGGCTGCTTTTGTTATAATGGTTAGAGTTAGCCTCCTGGCTTGACAAAAAGAACTGTCTTAGCGCATAAATTAGCGCAATATGAGTAAGTGCGAAGCGCTCTTTTGCCCCACCCCTCCAAACAGAAGCCACTCCTCCAAGCCGAAGCCAGAGGATCGGAGCATTCCACCCTTACGAGGCCACCCCATCCAGTACAGACGTACAGCCAAGCCGAAGCAAGAGGATCGGAGCATTCCACCCTGCGAGGCCACTCCATCCAGTGCAGACGTACAGCGTTTAGTCTGATAAGTGGCACTGTGTGGTATTCCGGTGCATCCTGCTGCGAGTCTCTTGTCTCAAACCCAGACTTTTTCTGCTGTCTTTTTCTGCTGTATACAGTGTGTCAGGTATGGTAGAAACCCAGAATGACTTGTCTGAAGGTAACATCTTACACGCAGCCATGCAGACGAGAAAAGAGTCTGAGAAGGCTAGTTCCAAGCTTGGGGTATTAGATTCACGAACAGAGATCCGCACATTGAGAAGCAATTTCTATGGCAGTGGCCGCACCAGGCAGCGTTTCAACAGCCACGCCGAGTGTAATTAGTGACGCGGTTAAGACTGCAAGCCGGTGTTGTCTCAGCGCGTGTCCTCCTTCTCGCACAGCCTTTTCAGCCTGACGAAGGGAAGAAAAATCTGCCATTTGCCGCGTCTCTTTCGCTGCTGTCTCTTCAAGTATGTTTGACCAACCGAATTGTGTTTTGAAGAAAGAAAAGGACAGGAAAAAGGGTCTGCATCCTCAACCACTGCTACAGAAACCTATGCCAAACTCTTGCCGTTTCACAATTTTGAGTTCTTGCCGTTTCACAATTTTTGTCCTGATAGGGCTGTTTCCCCGCGCTCGTAGTGGAGAGGACGTGTCCGCTTGGAAGGTGAAAAACCGCTTTTTACGGATGCACGGCTTAAGCCGTGCAGGAAAAATGTAACTAATTAGGCCAGGGAATTTGGAGGAACAAAGGGAGCGCCTCTCCCACAACATAAGAAAATGGCATTGGAAATCGGTAGTAGTTAGATGATTTTGGGTGTTGATTCGGCTCCCAAAACGATTTTTTTTATAGTAAGGTTTAATGGAGGAAAAGAAGACAGAAAGGATGGATAGAAGACTAGTTAGAAGAAAGTAAACAAAGAAGGAAAACGCAAATACACACTATAATCATGCGATCTGGCCCAAAGGAGCAGCAGTGCGGGTCCTGATGGAAAACTGGAACCAATGTTCAACAGCTGCTCCATAGAAAATATAATAAGAAACAAGAACAGGAGAAAGAAAAGAAAGAGAGAAGAGAGAGAGACAGGCAGAACAAACGAAATATGAAAACAAAAATAACAGGACATAAGGAACAAGCTCAAAACAAGGACAAAGCTACAGCACAAACAAACACAGACAAACAAACCAGACAGGGGCAAGGGAGACAAGGTATGAAGTAAAGGCAGGAAGCAGGGATCAGACACAACCAACACAGGGCGCAAGTAAGACTGATAGTCAGACAGTGAGACAGCCCGTAAGGAAACTGTTTTTTTTTCCACAAAAATATTTTAATTTTTTTTTTTATAATTGCAAGAAAAATATTTTTCCCACAAGAAAAATATTTTAATAATAATAAAAACGTTGTACAAATAGTAGAAAATAATTCATGAGTATTAATAGTCCTAGTCAGAGTGCTCATAATCTAAAAGCTAATTACTCAAATCGACGCGATTCCCTGCATGGGAAAGCAGAGGCGAGCCTGATAGCTCGTCTGTTGTGCTGTGGGAGTCTGTGCGAGATCTTGTGCGGATGTACGCAATTGGACTTCCTAAGTTGATGCATCCAGTTGATGTAATTCCAGCGATGGACTGCAAAGTGAAGAATAGCCTTGATCCGTAGAGCGTACGCAGTGTGATCGATGGCATATAGAATGCTGCCTGCTCACCGATGTTCCTCATGAAGACTTGTTCCAAATCCACCGAAGCTAGACATGACAAAGGGGATGAATTCCGCGCCAGCCTGCTTACATCCTACCGCGTGTTTTATTGCTTTTTTCGGTTTCACGCTTCTCGATGGCAGCATACACGTCGCGAATGCTATCTTCGACATAGGATGGAGCGATAGGGGACTGCTAGATCAGTGTCAAGCTGTAGCGGAGAGGTAGCATTCGCAGAGGGGAAAACAACGAGGTCGACCCATCGTTTCTCGTCATTGTAGTAACGAGGCGAGCTTTGCGTTCATCCCACCTGCCTTTGAAACATCCTCATACAATAGCTTTACAAGGCCATCATGCTTGAGCTTAGCAGCTGAACCGCGCTTGTGTGTGCATGCGTTGTCAGTGTGTGTTTCAAGTGCAGATTGAGTGAGAAAGGTAGCTTTGCATTCACAGCAAGCATAAGGTCCTGGGTCGGGTGGCCGTTCTTGTGATATGTCGACGAGGCCGGCGCGCCTTTGTCCCATGAGATCCCATGCCTGATCTTTAAGTACGAGGTATGTGTGGATGGGTGGGCATGTAAGAGCAAGGTTAGCGCCTTCAGCAAGTAGAGCGTTCTGACGGGCTCGTTCAACGTCGGGGACGTCACGTGCTCACCAGGTCTCAAATCGCTGAAAGTTGTGCTGAGCAAGAAAGCATTTTTGTAATTTGCAAAAACGCAGAGCATAATTATCAACATCGGCACGAGCAGATAGGTATGGAGAGGAGGGTAGAGCATAGTGTTCTATAAATGAAGGGAAAGAGAGAGAGGTAAGGTCATCGTAAAGGGGAAGAAGAGTGGTGATGGGGATGGAGAGGTTGACGCCGCTCGGGTGCTTTGTTACTGGGTTGTGATTCGCCTGAGCGCGCAGTCATCCAGAGTAGGAAGGACTTCTAAGAAGAGAGGCAGAGGGTTAGGATGATACTTATCATCAGCACTCAAAACGGAGGCAACATAGCTAGGATTCACTATCTCGAGCGCGGCCCAGATTCTGGGTGCAGCGTCTGCAAGTGATGCAGCGTATGCGATGGGAGCAAGAGCCTCAACATCAGACAATCCGAAGCCACCTGAGTGTACAGGCAGGCAGGCTTGAGCACGAACTGAGTTCTGCACGTCATCAGGGAGCGAGTGAAAGGCACCTGCAGCTACACCAAAGACATGCAAGAATGTGTCGTGCATGTGATGATCGATCTGGTTAATGATGTTTGAGAAGAGAGATGTGGGGACGGTGCGCATGATATGAACAAGATAGCTAGGCAAGGTTTTGGATAAAGTGTGGTATGCAATTTGATGTTCCATTGTCTCATCCTTGAGAGCGTCAAAGACAGGTAAGATTTTGGATAATACGTCCTTAGATATCTCGTTCATCATCTCTTGCTTCCATTCTTCATCCTTGAAGTCGACAATTACGCCCTTGAGCGTTTTCGTCCACCCGTCCTTGATTGGTTTCCCATGTCCGCTGCCAAGTCGACGAGTGATTGCGGCGGTGGATGGCGTGACGGCCAGAGGATGCATTCAATGTTGAAGTTGAGATCATAAGGCTTATTGGCGATGAGCTTCTTGGTCTGATTCCGCATCGGTACCCACGAAGTGAAAGTTGTCTGCATACGATATACACTCTGCTCGCGTATCCTCAAGTGCTTCCTCCGTAAGGGCAATCATGGAGTTGCATGCCAGTGCCATGGATAAAGAGCAGCCTTGATTACAGCCATCGTTGTGACCCATGCCAATGTATGGCTTGCCAGACCGATCTTTGTAAACCCATGATTCCGCATCACTGCCATGCTGTAGGTCGATACAGCCGTAGTTGTACTTAAGCTTCTCTTGATTGTATGCAGCTTGAAGCATTGCTTTCCTTTCCCTGCTGTTGAAGAAATTCTCTGCATCCAGATAATGCAGGCTGGGGAGGGGGCGGCTGGGCAGGAGAGGATGGACTGGATGGTGAGGATAGCGGCTTGAGATCCTCCATTCAAGCCTACAGCGTATTGTGTACGATGCTTTTTTTTTTTTTTTTTTTTTTTTTTTTTTTTTTTTCACAGTAAGCAAGGTTCAATGGAGGAATAGAAGAAAAAGAAGATAAATAGAAAAAAGGAGATAAAAAGAAAGATGTAGGGACACACTATAATCATGCGATGTGGCCCACAGTAAGTAAGGATCAATTGAGGAAACGAAGATAAATAAGATTTATTATTATTATTATTATTATTATTATTATTATTATTATTATTATTATTATTATTATTATTATTATTATCATCATCATCATTTATGGACACCGTGATAGCCCAGTGGTCAAGTTCTACCATCTGGGCCCTGTCGCCAGTTCGATTCCCGTCGGTGCCACCAGTATTTTCATTGAACATACCGATCCGTCTGGACCAGTATTTTCATTGAACATACCGGCCCGTCTGGAAGTGTTGGAACTGCCCTTGCGGGGGTGTCATTAGAGCTTATCGTCAATTCTTCGTACTCCCCTCACGGGTGAGACGATGGAGGCGCATGTGCAGAAATGCATCAGCCATTGACAGAGAAGCACTATTATCATCATTATTATTATTATTATTATTATTATTATTATTATTATTATCATTAATGGACACCGTGATAGCCCAGTGGTCAAGTTCTACCATCTGGGCCTTGTCGCAGTTCGATTCCCGTCGGTGCCACCAGTATTTTCATTGAACATACCGGTCCGTCTGGAAGTGTTGGAACTGCCCTTGCGGGGGGTGTCATTAGAGCCTATCGTCAATTCTTCGTACTCCCCTCACGGGTGAGACGATGGAGGCGCATGTGCAGATTTGCATCAGCCATTGACAGAGAAGCACTATTATTATTATTATTATTATTATTATTTATTATTATTATTCCGCCATGCTTGGTGTATGCACTTGCACATTCGGCGACGTTTTGCAAGAGGTTACTGGAACTGCGGAGTAACCTCGGCTTAGTGCGGTCTTGCCCTCAGGAGCTCCACCGGTGGCCTTGCTTACCAGTCGAGAGACTGGCCAGCCAGGGGGGGGGGGGGGGGGGGGATTGGAGGACCTCGAACAAGGGTAGTGGAGGTTAATTCCTGGACTTGGATCGTGCCATACAGCTGCATCAGTACATCTTAGAGAAACGCCAATTTTATTATTGTTATTATTGTTATTATTATTATTACTATTATTATTATTATTATTATTATCATTATTATTATTTGGGGAGTACATAGGCCATCGGTCCCTTTCCATGGGCTGATTGGTATAAAGCTCCTAGAGTAATGTTCTATGCCGTCACTTCCTTTATTCCACCGATTGGTGTGGAGACTTTCCTTATGGAATGGAGGACTGGATGCACATGGCCTTTTGGCTCAGCAATTGGCAGACGATACATACATACATACATATTATTATTATTATTACTATTATTTTTATTATTATTATTATTATTATTATTATTATTATTATTATTATTATTATTACTATTAGTATTATTATTATTATTATTATTATTATTATTATGGACACCGTGATAGCCCAGTGGTCAAGTTCTACCATCTGGGCCCTGTCGCCAGTTCGATTCCCGTCGGTGCCACTAGTATTTTCATTGAACATACCGGTCCGTCTGGAAGTGTTGGAACTGCCCTTGCGGGGTGTCATTAGAGCTTATCGTCAATTCTTCGTACTCCCCTCACGGGTGAGACGATGGAGGCGCATGTGCAGAAATGCATCAGCCATTGACAGAGAAGCACTATTATTATTATTATTATTATTATTATTATTATTATTATTACTATTATTATTATTATTATTATTATTATTATTGTGGCACCGCGATAGCCCACTGGTTAAGGTCTACCATCTGGGACCTGTCGCCAGTTCGATTCCCGTCGGTGCCAGTATTTTCAAAGGATATTTTCTTTGAAAGTAGTGGTCTGTCTGGAAGGCTTGGAGCTGCCTTGCGGGGGTGTCAGTAGAGCCTATCGTCAAATCTTCGTACTCCCCTCGCGGGTGAGACGAT
>WBZZ01006079.1:100000-105000 GCA_019918135.1 Paulinella micropora
TAATAATAATAGTAGTAGTAGTAGTAGTAGTAGTAGTAGTAGTAGTAGTAGCAGCAGCAGCAGCAGCAGCAGTAGTAGTAGTAGTAGTAGTAGTAGTAGTAGTAGTAGTAGTAGTAGTAGTAGTAGTACTAGTACTAGCAGCAGCAGCAGCAGTAGTAGTAGTAGTAGTAGTAGTAGTAGTAGTAGTAGTAGTAGTAGTAGTAGTAGTAGTAGTAGTAGTACCAGCAGCAGCAGCAGTAGTAGTAGTAGTAGTACTAGTAGTCGTACTAGTAGTAGTAACAGTTGTAATATTATGTTAACGAGGTGGCTTTTGTCATTGATGGTCAAGATGCTTCCATGGAATTATCCAGCACATTACTACTACTACTACTCCTACTCCTACTACTACTACTACTACTACTACTACTACTACTACTACTACTACTACTACTACTACTACTACCACCACCATCACCACTACTACCACTACCACTACTACTACTACTACTACCACTACTACTACTACTACTACTACTACTACTACTACTACTACTACTACTACTACTACTACTACTGCACTATCAGGTGGCTCGCGTCGTTGATGGTCAAGCTGCTTCGCTGGGAAATGGACGTGCCACGTTTCTGGAGGAGTCTATCTGGTCTCTCTCTCTCTCTCTCTCTCTCTCTCTCCTTCTACACTCGTAAACTACCCTCCTGTACATAACATGATGTAAAATCTACATCTACGTAAACAGCAACATACCAACATACATGCATGCATACATACATGCATATATGCATGCATACATACATACGTACATACATACATACATTCATACATACATACATACATACATACATACATATCCATAATCATGTGCATATAAACCAGCTAATGTATGAGATGTATGTATATATGTATGTATGTATGTATGTATGTCAAAAGGCGGTTAAGTTTCCGGGAATTTCACCGCAAGTATTATAATAATAATAATAATAATAATAGTAATAATAATAATAGTGCTTCTCTGTCAATGGCTGATGCATTTCTGCACATGCGCCTCCATCGTCTCACCCGTGAGGGGAGTACGAAGAATTGACGATAAGCTCTAATGACACCCCCGCAAGGGCAGTTCCAACACTTCCAGACGGACCGGTATGTTCAATGAAAATACTGGTCCAGACGGAGCGGTATGTTCAATGAAAATACTGGTGGCACCGACGGGAATCGAACTGGCGACAGGGCCCAGATGGTAGAACTTGACCACTGGGCTATCACGGTGTCCATAATAATAATAATAATAATAATAATAATAATAATATATCTCCTGCCAATTGCTGAGCCAAAAGGCCATGTGCATCCAGTCCTCCATTCCATAAGGAAAGTCTCCACACCAATCGGTGGAATAAGGGAAGTGACGGCATAGAACATTACTCTAGGAGCTTTATACCAATCAGCCCAAATAATAATAATAATAATAATAATAATAATAATAATAATAATAATAATAATAATAATAATAATAATAATAGTGTATCTCCTGCCAATTGCTGAGCCAAAAGGCCATGTGCATCCAGTCCTCCATTCCATAAGGAAAGTGTCCACATCAATCGGTGGAATAAAGGAAGTGACGGCATAGAACATTACTCTAGGAGAATAATGATAATAATACTATATCTGAGGCGTACTGATGCAGCTAATGGCATATCCTCAACGGACATAAGCCTCCAATACCTTGTTCGAGGTCCTCCACCCCCCCGTGTCAGTCTCTCGCCTGATGATCGGGGCCACCGATGGAGCTCCTGAGGGCAAGACTGCACTAAGCCGAGGTTATTCCGCAGTCCCAGCAACCTCTTGCAAGACGTCACCGAATGTGCAAGTGCATACACCAAGCGCGGTTGCTAGAGCTGCCTCGAAACCCCACCCATAACAATCTGGTGTCTGCTGGGTCCTGGGCTATCAACCAGCATATGCGGAGTTTAAGATCTTTTACGCGCGCAACGACCCTCCTCCCCAGCATCTACCACCAAAGGGTTATGAGTTGGCGTCACAGTTTAACGCCTTGAGGCCATTGGGCTGGAACTCTGTTTAGCAAGTGTGACTAAGTTTTTTCATCGGGATTTCCCTCAAATATGTCACAGTCAACACTCCAAGGCAGATTTACTATATCTGAGGCGTACTGATGCAGCTAATGGCATATCCTCAACGGACATAAGCCTCCAATACCTTGTTCGAGGTCCTCCACCCCCCCGTGTCAGTCTCTCGCCTGATGATCGGGGCCACCGATGGAGCTCCTGAGGGCAAGACTGCACTAAGCCGAGGTTATTCCGCAGTCCCAGCAACCTCTTGCAAGACGTCACCGAATGTGCAAGTGCATACACCAAGCGCGGTTGCTAGAGCTTCATCAAAACCCCACCCGTAACAATCTGGTGTCTGCTGGGTCCTGGGCTATCAACCAGCATATGCGGAGTTTAAGATCTTTTACGCGCGCAACGACCCTCCTCCCCAGCATCTACCACCAAAGGGTTATGAGTTGGCGTCACAGTTTAACGCCTTGAGGCCATTGGGCTGAATAATAATAATAATAGTGCTTCTCTGTCAATGGCTGATGCATTTCTGCACATGCGCCTCCATCGTCTCACCCGTGAGGGGAGTACGAAGAATTGACGATAAGCTCTAATGACACCCCCGCAAGGGCAGTTCCAACACTTCCAGACGGGCCGGTATGTTCAATGAAAATACTGGTCCAGAAATAGACCGGTATGTTCAATGAAAATACTGGTGGCACCGACGGGAATCGAACTGGCGACAGGGCCCAGATGGTGGAACTTGACCACTGGGCTATCACGGTGTCCATAATAATAATAATAATAATAATAATAATAATAATAGTGCTTCTCTGTCAATGGCTGATGCAAATCTGCACATGCGCCTCCATCGTCTCACCCGTGAGGGGAGTACGAAGAATTGACGATAGGCTCTAATGACACCCCCGCACGGGCAGTTCCAACACTTCCAGACGGACCGGTATGTTCAATGAAAATACTGGTGGCACCGACGGGAATCGAACTGGCGACAGGGCCCAGATGGTAGAACTTGACCACTGGGCTATCACGGTGTCCAAATAATAATAATAATAATAATAATAATAATAATAATAATAATAATAATAATAATAGTGCTTCTCTGTCAATGGCTGATGCATTTCTGCACATGCGCCTCCATCGTCTCACCCGTGAGGGGAGTACGAAGAATTGACGATAAGCTCTAATGACACCCCCGCAAGGGCAGTTCCAACACTCCCAGACGGGCCGGTATGTTCAATGAAAATACTGGTCCAGACGGATCGTTACGTTCAATGAAAATACTGGGCACTTCTTGTCCGATGGACGAAATGGGAGTATGTCTCGGCGTCAACACAGTGGGTGGAATCCAGGTTGATGTGGCACCGACGGGAATCGAACTGGCGTCAGGGCCCAGATGGTAGAACTTGACCACTGGGCTATCACGGTGTCCATAATAATAATAATAATAATAATAATAATAATAATAATAATAATAATAATAATAATAATAATAATAATAATATTATTATTATTATTATTATTAGTAATAATAGTAATAATAATAAGAAGAATTCTAATAATAATAATAATAATAATAATAATAATAATAATAATAATAATAATAATAATAATAATAATAATAATAATATATCTGAGACGTACTGATGCAGCTAATGGCATATCCTCAACGGACATAAGCCTCCAATACCCTTGTTCGAGGTCCTCCACCCCCCCGTGTCAGTCTCTCGCCTGATGATCGGGGCCACCGATGGAGCTCCTGAGGGCAAGACTGCACTAAGCCGAGGTTATTCCGCAGTCCCAGCAACCTCTTGCAAGACGTCACCGAATGTGCAAGTGCATACACCAAGCGCGGTTGCTAGAGCTGCCTCGAAACCCCACCCATAACAATCTGGTGTCTGCTGGGTCCTGGGCTATCAACCAGCATATGCGGAGTTTAACATCTTTTACGCGCGCAACGACCCTCCTCCCCAGCATCTACCACCAAAGGGTTATGAGTTGGCGTCACAGTTTAACGCCTTGAGGCCATTGGGCTGAATAATAATAATAATAATAATAATAATAATAATAATAATAATAATAATAATAATGATAATAATAATAATAATAATAATAGTGCTTCTCTGTCAATGGCTGATGCATTTCTGCACATGCGCCTCCATCGTCTCACCCGTGAGGGGAGTACGAAGAATTGACGATAAGCTCTAATGACACCCCCGCAAGGGCAGTTCCAACACTTCCAGACGGGCCGGTATGTTCAATGAAAATACTGGTCCAGACGGATCGTTACGTTCAATGAAAATACTGGTGGCACCGACGGGAATCGAACTGGCGACAGGGCCCAGATGGTAGAACTTGACCACTGGGCTATCACGGTGTCCAATAATAATAATAATAATAATAATAATAATAATAATAATAATAATAATAATAATAATAATAATGATAGTGCTTCTCTGTCAATGGCTGATGCATTTCTGCACATGCGCCTCCATCGTCTCAACCGTGAGGGGAGTACGAAGAATTGACGATAGGCTCTAATGACACCCCCGCAAGGGCAGTTCCAACACTTCCAGACGGACCGGTATGTAATAATAATGATAATAATTATAATAATAATAATGATAATAATAATAATAATAATAATAATAATAATAATAATATAATAATAATAATAATAATAATAATAATAATAATATTATCAATAATAATATCAATAATAATAATAATAATAATAATAATAATAATAGTAATAGTAATAATAATAGTGCTTCTCTGTCAATGGCTGATGCATTTCTGCACATGCGCCTCCATCGTCTCACCCGTGAGGGGAGTACGAAGAATTGACGATAAGCTCTAATGACACCCCCGCAAGGGCAGTTCCAACACTTCCAGACGGACCGGTATGTTCAATGAAAATACTGGTCCAGACGGAG
>WBZZ01006079.1:117500-122500 GCA_019918135.1 Paulinella micropora
AGGCATAAGGTATGTATGTATGTATGTATGTATGTATGTATGTATGTGTGTATGTATTTGTGTATGTATGTATGTATGTATGTATGTACGTATGTACGTATGTATGTATGTATGTATGTGTGTATGTAGGCCTTATCAGAGCTGGAGAGTGCCTTAAGAAGGAAATTAGACTTCGAAGAAGCGGCCGCCATGTCAACACGTTTGCACTGACAGTACTGACCCAAAAGGCCCTAGACTGTGTCGGTGTCTCGTTTGTAATATCGGTACGATCAGTTTCATCGCTTTTCAGCACAGCCAAAAGATTTGGACAGAAAGCCAGGACTTGCGCCCTCGCTTTTTTTGAAAGCTTTTTGTCATCAGCTTTCGAAAGGTGCCATTTAGGATTGTACCACTCAAGCGTTGACAGTCAATCGTCACGTAACGGTCATGATGTATTGTGCCACTCAAGCGTTGACAGTCATCGTAACGTAACGGTCATTATGTATTGTACCACTCAAGCGTTGACAGTCATCGTAACGTAACGGTCATTATGTATTGTACCATTCAAGCGTTGACAGTCATCGTAACGTAACGGTCATTATGTATTGTGCCACTCAAGCGTTGACAGTCATCGTAACGTAACGGTCATTATGTATGTTGTACCAGTCGCGCGCGCCGCGTGTGCCCTCTCTCTCTCTCTCTCTCTCTCTCTCTCTCTCTCCTGCAGACCTCCTGCCCTTGCCATCTTCTCTCTCTCTCTCTCTCTCTCTCTCTCTCTCCTCCCTCCCTCTCTCCCTCACTCTCTCCCTCCCCCTCCCTCCCTCCCTCTCTCTCTCTCTCTCTCTCTCCCTCTCTCTCTCTCTCTCTCTATCGCTCTCTCTCTCCCTTTCTTTATTGGATGTAAGTTTTTTTATTTTCCTATTTCTCATTTGTTCTCTTTTCTTCAGCTTTTCTCTCCCTGTCATCAGGTGGTGATTCAAGAGAGAATAAATGTACATGCAAATTTTTTTTCTAGTATGATACAACGAGGGAAGCAGAAGTGATTCCTGAAGCGCCTGCCTTGTTACTAGCATAAATGATGATATTAATACCTTTGCGGCAGGCTTGACAGTGCAGTTTTATGAAGTTTTAACCGCTGTCGGGCAAAACTGACTGTTTTTTTTTTTTTTTTTTTTTTTTTTTTTTTTTTTTTTTTTTTTTTTTTTTTTTTAAATTTAGTTTTTGTATTTTTCTCCTGATACTTCTTCCATTTTATCTCTTTGGCTTCCCACATCTCTATAAGACACTGAGCAAGTAAGTATCCGCCGCGGTATTCTAATAAACAGCCTTCAGTTCCTGCGGCGTAAATTCGGTAGCAAATCAGCCAAGTTTTTTGACCAGGGGGGGGGGGGGGGGGGGGGTTGATTAAAGAAATTTCCCCGGCACTGAAATATGTGACTTTTCTTTTGAATACTTGTTAGGTAATAGGTTGGTAACTAATATCTCCATGTATTTAACCTGGTTATGCGTTTAGATCCCGTATCAGAACAGCTTATATATCAATACCAATCCAGCTTTGTGGACCGAGTGGGTATATCTGCCCCCGCAAAGTGGGTCCAGTTATTGTATTGTTTCGTTCTTAATAGCTACCATTCATTTCAGTCGACCGTTACTCTTGGACTAGGTATAATCATTAACATGAAAGTCATTCTTCGGTACATCGTACGTCGTTAGGTTACTATGATGAAGGGCGGCCTTGAAGCGCCAGAAGCGCAGGAACCATTGGAGAGTGAAGGCTGCAAGAACTGAAGAAAGCTGGCCCCGGGCCAACACCCAGAGGGCTTACGGAGGGACGTTGTTTCATATGAATTTTAGATCGTTTTAGTGTGGTCCAAAACTTGCAGAGGTGAGGCAACTATTAATATAACATTTCAAGCCTGACTGAATACTTTTTTAATCACACTTTTTTGTTGTAAAAAGCACGACTCATGATGAGATCTACTGCGGCTAGCTGAAAGAAAAAAAAACACACACACACACATTTGAAATTCAAAATTTTATAACGGTTAAAAGTTTTGTGTTTTGTTCGGCCGATTAAAAAAAATTATTCTGCAAAATTTGTCACGATATAATTCGCGATAATTGAAGTTGGAATTAATAAGCAGTAATATAGCCTGTGATCTTCAACTTCTGAATCTCAGCGGCAGCCCTTTTGAAAAAAAGGAGCAGTACTTCCGAGTCAGAAGCCTTAGTTTCCTGTGTTTTTGTAGCCGCTTGAAGTTACACTATTTTTTAGAAAAAAATCCAGGGAACTCAATCATTTTTTGTGGTGAGTGTCGGTCACGAGGCGGCGGTCGGTCTAGGAAAAGATGCCAGAGGAAAGTGTTCCCTGAGTGCATCAGTTATCTTTTACCACAAAGCATTTTAAAGCTATCCAAGTATATAGTATATTGAGTAGTAACCTGAGCCTTGAGTGTTTTCGATTACTTGTAATATCTCAGGGGCAGTTGCAGGGTGGTCCTACAGCCAGCAATCTGACTCCCTGCCCGTCTCGTCCATCAACCCCCGCCTCTCCCCTCGCGATCTATATATATGCAGCTTCCATCCACTGCCCCGCCAGGCTCTTGCTGCGCCGCTCGACCAAGCAACAACAACAACAACAACAACAACAACAAGAACAACAACAAAAATCGTCCTCGGCCGCCACATTTTTCGCAGCTGATTTACGGTGAAGCTCGGGGGAGAGGGTGTGGAGGGGGGGGGGGGGGGGATGACACAAACACATGCAAAACACTAGCAGGACGCATGGCTACAAACAGCGCTCCAGCAGCAGCATGTCCTACAAAAAAAAAAATCAGAAATCAGAAATCATACATTCAGAACTAAGTTTTTTTTTTTTTTTTTTTTTCAGCAAGCCGTTGGATGGATGGACGGGAGGTGAGGGAAGTGGGTGAGGGAAGGTGGACGAGTAGTGCGGGACCAGAAAAAATTAAAAGCAGTGCTCGCAGCTGTAGCATGTGCCACAGGCTGCTACAGCAGCCTATCATGCCAAAAAATCAGAAATCAGAAATCCAGAACTCATTTTGTTTTTTCAGCAAGTCGTTGGACGGACGGGCGTGGGGGTTAGGGGAAAGGGGGGGGGGGGGGGTGGTGAGATGGCACGCAGTGATTTTCTTGTTTCAAGTGGATGGATTGGATGCGGATCGTCATTCAAGTTTCAAATTCCCAAGAGATTCCGACGGGCCGTTGGCAATTTTCTTGTTTCGATGGGACGGGCTGGATATAGATTGTTACCTTACAAAGTCCCACATGTTTCGTGGCGAATTAAAAAAAAAAAAAAAAAAAAAAAAAAAAAAAAAAAAAATCAACTTGATGTCAACGGGAAAAAGGTCAACGAAACAGGAGGGGCCCGGATGCAGGGGTGCGGCAATTTGAAATTTTGTTTTTCACGAATGAGCGATTTTACACAAGAGGGCTTATCATGGTAAAATCGAGATAAGGGGGAAACACGGGATAACCAATCGTCTCAGCCATGGCTTGAAGCAGCGGCTTTTACACGAAGGGATTCGAGGAAAAGCTTCTTGTGCGCGGCGGAACGGGGAATCATGAGGCCGAATCATTGAATTTCAGCCAGGCAAAAATGGAATTTATCAATAACTATCCGGAGGGTAGTATAGCCCCACACTAGGTCAGTGCGAGGGACAATGAGTGAATCACTTTAGGGCAACACGGGAGTACAAATTTATCAGAGGGAATAGTGTCTAGTCACCGACCGTCACTCGTGATAATTTTTCACATTATATCCCGGTTTGGTGCGGCGGGTCTTAACTCGACTTCTCGCGCAGCCTGACGAGTGCTCGCGAGGGGGAGAGGGGATTATGCCGGCCCACCCGGTATATAATGGCATTACCCGATGTTCGGTTATCCTTGGCTTGGAGAGTACGGAGTCCCTTCTACGTTAGGTATTCCTCATTCTACAAGTCGTTAGATAGTTGTTATACTATTAAATATTGAGTCACCGTAACACTGGAAGGCCTCAGGCCAAATCTTTCATTGTATATAACATCGAAAAGTGTGTTTCCTATCTCCGGAGAGCTAATAATATTATGGATGGTTCTGAAGAGCGACCCATACTCCGAGATCTGTGCACTGCTCTTAAGTCTTAGTGGGGCGCGGCATCTATACTTACTTGTCTTTTTAAGTGGCACTTTAAGGCAGTTAGCCACATTAATATTAATTATTAATTAAATTCAACAACAACAACAACAACAACAACAACAACAACAACAACAACAAGAACAACAATAACATTCTTTCTATATTATTATTTGTTTTGAGCCCTGAAGTTCTATAGCTCCAAGTCAATGCATTAGCTCTGGTGTCACGACGGCCGGTGATGTGAGTGGCATTTTATCATACGTACATATGCAGTAGCAGATCCCTGAGGTGTTATCACACACCGAATGATATTCTGTCATTTAAAAATGATCGTCATCTGTCCTCACCTCCCCTCTCATCCGCAAAAGGGCTGAGGATGGGGGGTGGGGGGGGGGGGGGGGTGGGGGGGGGGGGGGGGGGGGGGGGGAGGGGGGTTGCGTGTGTGTGGGTGGGCGGGTGGGCAATCAATCAATCAATCAATCAATCAATCAATCAATCAATCAATCAATCAATCCATCAATCAATCCATCAATCCATCAATCCATCAATCCATCAAGCCATCAAGCAATCAAGCAATCAAGCAATCAAGCAGTCAATCAATCCATCAAGCCATCAAGCCATCAAGCAATCAAGCAATCAATCAATCAATCAATCAATCAATCAATCTATCAATCTATCAATCTATCAATCTATCAATCTGCCTATCTGTCTATCTGTCTATCTGTCTATCTATCTATCTATCTATCTATCTATCTATCTATCTATCTATCTATCTATCCATCTATCCATCCATCCATCTATCTATCTATCTATCTATCTATCTATCTATCTATCTATCTATCTGCCTGCCTGCCTGTCTGTCTGTCTGCCTATCTATCTATCTA
>WBZZ01006080.1:0-5000 GCA_019918135.1 Paulinella micropora
ATGTTTTGTTCTTGTTTTTCTGCTGGTGCTGATGCTGTTGCTGCTGTAGTTGTTGTCATGGCTGTGCTGTTGGTTAGTTTTGTCTTTTCCTCTCGTTGTTATGCTGTGCATAATAGAAGAGGAGAGTTTTCGACCTCTCACCAGCTCCTGACGCCATGAGATGGCCTAATTAGCCATACAAGCGAGAAAGATCGCTAAGGAAGCTAAAGGAGACCTCAAAAACCAACACTTGATGAAGGTGCATGCTCATTTTAGCGTGCTATTCATTCCATATTTTCTTACCTCTCTTCCTGGAAGGTCTGGAAGGCAGATAAACCCTGCAAACAACCTGCCCCTTTTGGTCATCAGCCAACAACACTCTTTTAGTCCGGTCATCTTTCCCTGCCATACATCCTTGTATTGGGCCAGCCTGTTTTGCAAGTTCACAGTTACAGTCGAAATTCACATTTACCGCAAAGAGCAGCTCACTCACTCCCCTCAGGACCCAAATGGCAACCCCGCATGTTGTATACATATTTATTATACGCATGTGTCAACTGCATAGCAGATTTCAAGGGCAAACGAGTGACAGTCAGAAATATGTTTACTGTCATTGTCTGATGGTCTTACTTTTGAGACAACTCAAGACGTGCGGTCCAAAGCCAAACATATCTTTTTAACTCGCTCGCTTTCCTCGTGTCTCATTTCTTTCTTACTTTTCTTTGACATGTAGGAGGGGCTGTTATGAATGGATTACCCTCCAGATAGTTGGTAACATCAAACCTTTATCTTATCCATCCATCTACTATCCATCCATCCATCCATCCATCCATCTGGATACCTATCCATCTATCAGTCCATATCTATCCATCCATCCATCCATCCATCCATCCATCCATCTGGATATCTATCCATCCATCCATCTGGATACCTATCCATCTATCCATCCATCCATCCACCCATCTATCTATCTATCTATCTATCTATCTATCTATCTATCTATCTATCTATCTATCTATCTATCTATCTATCTATCTATCTATCTATCCATCTATCCATCCATCCATCCGTCCATCCATCCATCCATCCGTCTATCTATCTATCTATCTATCTATCTATCTATCTATCTATCTATCTATCTATCTATCTATCTATCTATCTATCTATCTATCTATCTATCTATCTATCTATCTATCTATCTATCTATCTATCTATCTATCTATCTATCTATCTATCTATCTATCTATCTATCTATCTATCTATCTATCTCACCTATCCATCTCCATCTATTCATCTACCTACCCTACCTACCTACCTATCTCTTCTTTCCCTTTTTGGTGCATATGCGATTAGGTCCTGGTTCGGTACGGAGGCAGGCAAACTCATCATCATAGCCTTCTTCATTGAAGAAAACCCCAACGTTGCCAACTATCTCAGTGGTCTCCTTCCTTCTTCTTTCTTCTTCTTCTTTTCTTCTTCTTCTTCTTCTTCTTCTTCTTCTTCTTCTTCTTCTTCTTCGTTCTTCCTCCCCTCCTCCTCCTCCTCCTCCTTCTTCTTCTTCTTCTTCTTCTTCTTCTTCTTCTTCTTCTTCTTCTTCTTCTTCTTCTTCTTCTTCTTCGTCTTCGTCTTCGTCTGCGTCTGCGTCGGCGTCTTCTTCTTCTTCTTCTTCTTCTTCTTCTTCTTCTTCTTCTTCTTCTTCTTCTTCTTCTTCTTCTTCTTCTTCTTCTTCTTCTTCTTCTTCTTCTTCTTCTTCTTCTTCTTCTTCTTCTTCTTTCTTCTTCTTCTTTCTTCTTCTTCTTTTTCTTCTTCTTCTTCTTCTTCTTCTTCTTCTTCTTCTTCTTCTTCTTCTTCTTCTTCTCCTGCTCCTTCTTCTTCTTCTTCCTCTTCTTCCTCTTCTTCTTCTTCTTCTTCTTCTTCTTCTTCTTCTTCTTCTTCTTCTTCTTCTTCTTCTTCTTCTTCTTCTTCTTCTTCTTCTTCTTCCTTCTCCTCCTCCTCCTCCTCCACCTCCTCCTAAACATACATACATACATACAAACATACATGCATACATACATACATACATATACAGACATACATACATATACATACAGACATAAATACATACAAATACATTCAGATCCGCCCTGCCAACACAGTACAGCCGGCACGAAACACACATTACATACATTCATATCATACATACATACATACTTACATACTTACATACATATACAGACATACACACATACACATACAGGCATAAGTACATACATATACATTCAGATCCGCCCTGCCAACACTGTTCAGCACATGGCACGAAACACACATTACATACATTCATATACATAATACATACATACATACAGACACACATGCAGACATACATACATATACATACAGGCATAAATACATACATATACATTCAGATCCGCCCTGCCAACACTGTTCAGCACATGGCACGAAACACACATTACATACATTCATATCATACATACATACAGACATACATACATACATGCAGACATACATACATATACATACAGGCATAAATACATACAAATACATTCAGATCCGCCCTGCCAACACTGTACAGCACATGGCACGAAGCACACATTACATACATTCATATCATACATACATACATACAGGCAGACATGCATACATGCAGACATACATACATATACATACAGGCATAAATACATACAAATACATTCAGATCCGCCCTGCCAACACTGTACAGCACATGGCACGAAACACACATTACATACATTCATATCATACATACATACATACATACAGACATACATACATATACATAGGGACATAAATACATACAAATACATTCAGATCCGCCCTGCCAACACTGTACAGCACATGGCACGCACACATTACATACATTCATATCATACATACATACATACACACAGACATACATACATGCATGCAGACATGCATACATATACATACAGACATAAATACATACAAATACATTCAGATCCGCCCTGCCAACACTGTTCAGCACATGGCATGAAACACACATTGCATACATTCATATACATACATACATACATACTTACATACATACATACATATACAGACATACATACATATACATACAGACATAAATACATACATATACATTCAGATCCGCCCTGCCAACACTGTACAGCACATAGCACGAAACACACATTACATACATTCATATACATACATACATACAGACATACATACATACATATACAGACATACATATACATACAGGCATAAATACATACAAATACATTCAGATCCGCCCTGCCAACACTGTACAGCACATGGCACGAAACACACATTACATACATTCATATCATACATACATACATACATACAGACATACATACATGCAGACATACATACATTTTCATACAGGCATACATACATACGTATACATTCAGATCCGCCCTGCCAACACTGTACACCACATGGCACGAAGCACACATTACATACATTCATATACATACATACATACATACATATATTCAAACATACATACATATACATACAGGCATAAATACATACAAATACATTCAGATCCGCCCTGCCAACACTGTACAGCACATGGTACGAAACACGCATTACATACATTCATATCATACATACATACATACATACATACATATACATACACGCATACATACATACATACATATTCAGATCCGCCCTGCCAACACTGTACAGCACATGGCACGAAACACATATTACATACATTCATATCATATCATACATACATACATACAGACATACACACATACATGCAGACATACATACATATACATACAGACATACATACATACATATACATACAGATCCGCCCTGCCAACACTGTACAGCACATGGCACGAAACACACATTACATACATTCATATCATACATACATACATACAGACATACATGCAGACATGCATACATATACATACGCGCATACATACATATATATTCAGATCCGCCCTGCCAACACTGTACAGCACATGGCACGAAACACATATTACATACATTCATATCATATCATACATACATACATACAGACATACATACATACATGCAGACATACATACATATACATACAGACATACATACATACATATATATTCAGATCCGCCCTGCCAACACTGTACAGCAATGGCACGAAACACACATTACATACATTCATATCATACATACATACATACTTACATACATACATACATATGCAGACATACATACATATACATACAGCATAAATACATACATATACATTCAGATCCGCCCTGCCAACACTGTTCAGTACACGACACCAAGCACACATTACATACATTCATATCATACATACATACATACATACATACATACACAGACATACATACATATACACACAGGCATAAATACATAACATTCAGATCCGCCCTGCCAACACTGTTCAGTACACGACACCAAGCACACATTACATACATTCATATCATACATACATATACATACATACATGCAGACATACATATACATACAGGCATAAATACACAAATACATTCACTTCCGCCCTGCCAGCACTGTTCAGCACATGGCACAAAATACACATTGCATACATTCATATCATACATGCATACATACATACTTACATACATACATATATATACAGACATACATACATATACATACAGGCATAAATACATACATATACATTCAGATCCGCCCTGCCAATACTTTACAGCACATGGCACGAAACACACATTACATACATTCATATCATACATACATTCAGATCCGCCCTGCCAACACTGTACAGCACATGGCACGAAACACACATTACATACATTCATATCATATCATACATACATACATACAGACATGCATACATGCAGACATGCAGACATACATACATATACAGACAGACATGCATACATACAAATACATTCAGATCCGCCCTGCCAACACTGTTCAGCACACGGCACGAAACACACATTACATACATTCATATCATACATACATACAGACATACATACATACATATACAGACATACATACATGTA
>WBZZ01006080.1:10000-17500 GCA_019918135.1 Paulinella micropora
TAGATAGATAGATAGATAGATAGATAGATAGATAGAT
The DNA here is from genome assembly GCA_019918135.1 of Paulinella micropora. Classification (NCBI taxonomy): domain Eukaryota; phylum Cercozoa; class Imbricatea; order Euglyphida; family Paulinellidae; genus Paulinella; species Paulinella micropora. The sequence continues at coordinate 10,038 of WBZZ01006080.1, forward strand.
AGATAGATAGATAGATAGATAGATAGATAGATAGATAGATAGATAGATAGATAGATAGATAGATAGATAGATAGATAGATAGGAAGGAGGGGAAGGGGTGGGGTCCGGCCGGCGTGGTCTAGACCGGTCCTGGTCCCGGGGGCGGAGTCGGGACCCATCCCTTGGTCTGTAGCTCCCTTCCTGGCGACGCCGCGGCGATCGTGAACCAGACCCGGTCCTAGCCAGTCGAAGTCCTCCTCGGGGGAACGGGACCGAGAACGTCTATCTCGCTTCCAATTTTTAGGCTGGTGGGGCACGTCGCGGCTGCGTGAGCGGGGCCTTCTTCTTCCGCGGGGGGGTGAGGGCGAGAAACCAGTGGGACGTCTTTGGCCCTTCCCGCTCCATTCGGGAGCCCTCGTGGGGGGGGGCGCTCGTGTGAAGACTGCTCTGCCCCCACCCCGACCCTCCTCATGGTGGGGCTGCTGTCGTGCGTGCGCGCGGTGAAGTCGGTCGGCGTCAGTTGAGCGCGACCCGGAAGGGATCCAACGTGACCCACGGGAGTCCGTGCGTGCGGGTGAGCTGCGGCGGGAGGATCTGGCGCGGGACGCAGACTGTGAGCGCTCTTTGCCCCGTGGGCTGAATGACCTAGAGCGTCGCCTCGGTGGGGGGCGCGATCGTTGGACTTGGGGGGGGGGGGGGTTCCCGGGGAGGGGGCGGGCGGGAGCACGCAGTCCGGAGGTCCTCCCGGGGTTCCTTGGTATCCCGCTGGGAATGGACCAAGGTTCCGAGGGGGGGCTGGGGGGGAATGGGCTTCCGACTGGTCCCCTGGGTCTCGTCGTTCGTCAGCCTAGCGGGCTCAGCGTCGTACTGGGGAGCTGGCGGATCCGGAGGGAGAGGGATGGGTAACGTAGGGGGGCTCTTGGGGGTCCGCTCGATCGACGTCAGGGATCTCCCGACCGCGTTGACTGCCTCCTTTCCCGAATCAGGAGAAGGGACCGTGATTTGGGAAGGGGGGGCGGTATCAGATGAAGTAGGCAAGGCAGGAGAGGGAGAAGGGGCTACTGGTACGTGGCAATGCCCTGGAGGTCTGCCCCAGGTCGAGGGGATGGGGGGGATGTCCGCTGGAGAGGCCGTCACCTCCAGAATCGAAAGTGGCAGGTCAGGGGGGTCCGAAAGAGGAGCAAGGGGCATTGCGAGAGTGGGAGGGTCAGGGTCTGCGGGCCCAGCGGACCGTGGAGCGGTGCTCTCGGAGGAGGACTCCCTTCTGCTGGGACTACCATCCGGGGCGGGGTCCACGGTTGTGGGTGCTGAGGGAGCTGGAAAAGCCTGCCTCTTTTCTGGCGTCTTCTTGGCACGAAGGGTGCCTGCATGACTCTGCGACGTCAGGGTCTCGGTGGGCCCAAAGGCGTCCCCGGGCTCCGGGGTAACGGTGGGGGGCGAGATCGGAACGTAAGGCGGTGCGGGCGATGAGGTAGGCATGAGGAGGGAGGTGCCAGCGACCGTGTGCGTGGGGCGTCCCACTGAGGGGCAAGGTGGCCCCATGTGGGGAGAGATAGAGATCACAGAAGAGGTACCAGGTGGGAAGGGAGGTGAGGGCGGCCTGGAGGGGACAGGGGGGGCGGCAAAAGGTGGTGCGCGATGTGGTGATCCGGAGCTCCCGGAGCCAGGGGCCAGTGGGACAGACCGAGCGGGGGCAGGCTCTCCTCTGCTGGGAAAGTCCTCTTTAGCTGGGGCAATAAACGCGGAATCCGAGGGAGGTGGAGGGGTCGGACGCCTCTCTGTCTTCCCCTCCGCTTCATCGGGAAAATCCTCCATCTCCTTCTCCAGCAGGTAGTCGAAGAGGTTTATCTGCGCCACCTTCTCGGCTGGAGAAAGGGTTTCCCACTCCCCTTGCAGCTCGTCGTTCCAGTCAGGATCCGCCGGCGGACGTGGGGGGTGAGTGGCAGCGACTATGTCTCCCATCCGTTGGGACATTTCTGACGTCGGCGACACGCGCTGATCTCCTGTCGGTACGCTGCTGGGCTCCATTGTCTCCGCGATGGACGCCCTTGTCGGATTGACTTCTGGGGGGGGGGGGGGGGGGGTGAGAACATCCGTACCCCTGTGTGGTCAGGCGACAACCCCATAGGTGCGAGCAGCTTCGTCTCCGTTGACATCCGGGGGGGGCAGAGTCCTCCTGGAGTGCGTAGTTCTTGGCCTCCCGTTGGCCGGGGCCGTCCTCGGCCTGTGCGGGCGAACTCGATACCACTTCTACCTGGGGCTTAATGTCAGAGACCGGGTCCTCGGCGGGGTCTAGGCATCGGGGCTCCTTACCGGATCTTAGCGACGGTGGGTCCGGTCCCGACTCCCAGGGCGCTAGGGAGTCAAGCACAATTATCTCTCTATCCTGAAGGGTGAAGGAAGTCTCCGCTATCCCCACTTCCCGGACTAGGCCAAGGCTCCAGGGGGATCTCTGTTGCCTATCGCGTTCTGGTCTGTCCTGTGAAGTGTTGCCGAGGTGTAGGCGAAAGGATGTCGCGTCAATTTCTTCGTCATCCGAGCTGGGAAGGAAAGGAAGGAATGGAAGGAATGGAAGGAAGGAAAGGAAGGAAAGGAAGGAAGGAGATAAATAGATAGATAGATAGATAAATAGATAGATAGATAGATAGATAGATAGGTAGGTAGGTAGGTAGGTAGGTAGGTAGATAGATAGATAGATAGATAGATAGATAGATAGATAGATAGATAGATAGATAGATAGATAGATAGATAGAACTCTACTCAGCAGTAATTGCTTCTCACGTGAGACCTGAACTTCAACACAAAGGGGGGGGGGGGGGGCAAAATCTCAGGTTGAGGACCTCAGCAGAGTGGCACCTGTACTTTAATTTGTTACCGAAAAGCTCGGGTGTCTGGTGTGATTTCATGCCACCTGTCCGTATGGTTGAGAACGGTTGTATGATATATTAATTTTTTTTATTTGTTGAAAGTTGAACCAACAATTCCGACCTCAGACTGACAATGAAACTCGATTGGTTAGCTAAGGACCGCCGCCGGCGTTCACACACAGTACAGTAGAAGACTGAGCATAATTCACGGGAATACTGTTCGCCTTCTTACACGCTCAGTTCCTTTTCAGCTCAGCGAAAAGGGCGGCAAGCGTGCTTCAATTCATAAAAGTCACGAGTCGTTCAGAGGGGGGGGGGGGGGGGGGGGGGGGGGGGGGGGGGGGGGGGGGATGATCAGGCCGCCGTCACCGTGGCAGTTTTCTCTTAGTATAATACCGGTACATCATTACTAGTTGACCAGATGCAGTTGGAACTTATAGTGAACGAGCCCGCCCGGCAAGAATCCATTGAAGGTCTAACTGCCCGCCGCACCGTCTATAGCAGACTCAGTCGTGACTCGGATCCGAGTCATCATGATGCCCTGGCTCGGGTAGTACTAGTACTACAAACGGAGCCTCCACTGCAAATTTGTCTTATCATATATAACTTGACCAAAACCTGAAGTGGCCGTGCCGGTTAATATTAGCCTAGAGGAAGTCAAAATGCGAATCATCATGTGTCCTATCGTACCCGGCGCAGCCGCCCGGGCCGGGCGGCCCAAACCTCGTGACCTGAGTTGCCGCGGCCCGAACCCAGTGCCCGGCTCAAGTTTCCGATTCTTCAACTTCAGTTATGGATGCTTCCCTCTCAGCTGTTCTCTCATTCAAGTGTCTGTTATGTAATAGCCCCGCCGTTGGTATATAACAGAAGTAGTAACTAATATGAGGCCCCCGGAGTCCATGTATTTAACCTGGTTATACGCCGGGTTAGATTCAGTTATCAGAACAAACCGCAATGCCGATCCAGCTTAAAGGTTGTGGACTGACTCGTGGTTATCACTGATGATATCTGCCCCCACCGTTGAACTTGTGTGACTTGAAGCCTCCGTGTGTCCACTGAGTTATTGTTCCGGTCTTACCTTGATCACCTACCACTGCACTGATTCGTTTCAGTCGTCCGGCGTAAGGAGTGTGACTAGGTATAATCATTATTAATATATAACATATTTTTTTTAGATCGTTTTAGTGTATTATCGAGGAACTATTAACGGCACGGTACTATAATACAAAACAATTTATTTCAAACTAATTTCCAATTTTACCAGTTTTTTCACGTCGTAGGTGCACTGGAAAATGTCCTTTTTACAAATGCCATTTCCTTTTTTTTACCTATATCAGCTTGTATTTGTAATGCCCCCAACGATAGCTCAATAAAAAGTCGGTAATACAACCAAACACAGTCCTCAAGAATGAGAATGATGTCTCGTTGTATTAGCTCAGTGAAGCCGAAAAGGAAAACGGCAACAGACCAGGAATAAAATGGCATCAGGTCCAATCCGGACAAATAATACTGAAAAACAGGCTGGTGCACCTGTCACCAGGAAAAGTGTACTTTTTACCGGCTATCCGGGGGGTGATGCCTACAGTACCCCCTCCAGATTTTATGAAGGAAATAGCATTTTCGTCATACAATTTGTGATTTCTTTCTGCGCTATGGAGTCATGCCACACAGCGCATCGACCCACTGATAGACGCTAACATACGATAGATATATCCTCATACGGCACGTCAACGCAGATTCTCTAGCCGTTTTTGTAACTGTTTGAACTCCTTCCCCTCAACTTCTTTTTTTTTTTTTTTTCGGCAGTATGTCAAGAACAAATGTATTACCATTAAAAAATACAAGCAACGTCGTGCCGTATTCCCCCCTTGATCTTCTTCTTCTTCTTCTTCTTATTATTATTATTATTATTATTATTATTATTATTATTATTATTATTATTATTATTATTATTATTATTATTATTATTATTATTATTATTATTATTATTTGTCTCCACACTAAGATCCGACGGTAAATACATGGTCTTTTTAATGACATACCCTTGTCTAAAGCGGATATCCTATAATATAGTACTAGGGGGCCAGTCCTAGTAACTATATCCGAAGTCGGGGTGTAAGTACCCAACCCTGCGATATACCGACACAAGTAGAGATTGACCGTGCACAGGTACGACAGTATATATTAATGTATCGTAAAAAATAATTTAATGGAAGTTCAGAGAAAACTTTCATTTTTTCGAGAACATCATCCCAGGACTTGCAAGAGGGGCATACCCGGGAACGCCATCGCTCATTACACTAGCGATCCCCGTCGACGGTGTAGTATCAGTGTCGATCGACCTTTCGCACTCGTATGTTGCGATCGAATGCCAAGTTATATCACTGAGTCATTTTAAATTTCATAATCATAACTGATGATGCATGATCAAATCATGATACGCCGTGATTAATCAATCAGTTTATTTGAGACGCATAAAGAAAAATAGTGTCTTTGTTACTGCCTTCGTCTTCTGGCGCGGATTTCTTTGCCTGGTGGTGGGCCATCAACAAAAGTTAAATCGAACTTTGACTGTTCGAGAATGTCCCAGATCTTGTTAGGGATTCCGCCCAACGATAAGTCAAAAGGGATACACTCCCCTTGGCAGTGTCTGAATGTTCCACGCAGTGTAATCCCTGTCTCTGGGAGTAATTGTATCATCCCATGTCTCAAGACTTTTTGCGTCTTTATATACTGGCAGATAAAACAAACCATTCGGCCAACTAGGGGTGGTTGCTTTTTCCGAAATTTTCAATGACAAATACTGAATTTTTTTTAACACTTCAGAAATGATGGGAAAACGTTTCCTCGATTGTAGAATATATTAAAATGATATTAAAACATATTTTTATTACTAGGAAAGCACTTGGACTTCACCTTCAGAGATTGGCAGGAGCCGGCCTGACAGTATGCAGTAGCTGAATTTTCCAACTATTTACTATGTCGGCTACGGCGATTTTAATAAGGAAATAAGCGGGCAACATGCTCAAAAAATCGGAAATAAGCGGGCAACATGCTCAGCTTGTCAGGAAAGTTAGTTTTGATTATTTTGTAGTGTTTTGCGTTATTATAATATGTTTTGCCTTGAAAAATTTGACTTGGGCGGGGCAGCAGTGAGAGGACGTAGTAGTAGTAGTAGTAGTAGTAGTAGTAGTAGCAGTAGTAAGTGGTAGTAAGTTAATTAAATAGTAATAGTAAGTAGTAGTTAGCATGGGGGGGAGGGAGTTCGAAAGGGCAGGGAACAACATTTGCACCCTACCTCTTCAAACGTCCTAGTATCGGCAGGGGGGGGGGGGGATGCAATGATTCTTTTTAACGTGCAATACAGGCTGAATGCAATACTGGCGATACAGCTAATATCATAAACTAAAAATTTATCTGACTTTAGTAAACTTCTACGGCCACCTCACCGAAACGCGCCAAGTCTACATGAAAGACACACGCAAATGAATGGCAGGGCAAGAAAGAAGGAGCGATGGAAATCACCTGGCTGCGTGCGGGAAAAGAGACTCCTAGAGATGCTCAGTGTCTCAGCGCCATGGATGCTAAGGCAAACTAAAAAAAATTTGGTGGGGGATGAACCGCGCGGAGGGGTGGTATTTGCAGCGTTTGCTGCCAGGCGCGTGATTAGATCCTCGAGGAGCTGGTCGTCCCTAGGCCTATTACCGTTGCTGTTGTTTTCGTTGTTGTTGTTGTGGCTACAATTATTAGCATGGTTGTTGTTGTTGCCATTACTACCAGCATGGTTGTTGTTGTTATTGTTATTGTTGTTGTTGTTGTTGTTGTTGTTGTTGTTGTTGTTGTTGTTGTTGTATTGCTTCCGTTGCCTCTTATGACTAATACCTTCGTCATCAGAGCCGCCACCTGCGTCACTGTCTTCTTCCTCGCCCCCCTCGCCCCCCTCGTTCTTCTGTCTTCTCTTATTCTTATTCTTATTGTTCGTCTTCTCTTCCCTTTGCTTTTCTCAGTCTATTCCTTTTCCTTTTCTCCCTTAAGTTTCTTCTCCATCGCATCCCTCTCATCTCTTTCCTTCTTAGCTCTCTCTTCAAGCATCTGTTTGATTGCACTGGTTTGCTTCTGGAGGGCCTTATCTACAAGGCCTTGCACTTCCTTTCTGGAAAGACCACTCTCCTGGATAGCAATCAAGTAATATTGAGGCAAGAGGCCAGACATGTTGTTACCTCGGCTCCCTTCGGGGTTTCCTTCGGAGGCTTCTGCTTCTCCGGCTTCTCCTGCTTTGATTGAGAACCTAGAAGAAAAAAGGAGAAGGAGGGGGAAGAAGAAGAAAAAAAGAGGGAAAAAAAAGAAAAAGATGAAGAAATATGAGAACAAGAAAGTTAAGAAGCTTAGGGTCAAATAAACAACAAGTTGAGAAAAGAAAAAATGATTATAAAAATGAGGAGTAGAAGGAGAAGAAGAGTAAAAAGAAGAAAAAGAAGCAGAGCTACCTTTCTTTCCCTTCGTCTTGGGTTTAGTATCGGCGGTGACATCTTCCTCTTCTTCGCTTTCTTCCAAGGATCCTGCACAAAACATTCCTAAATTTAATTACGAAATATATAAAAGAAAATAAATTAACCA
>WBZZ01006080.1:25000-37500 GCA_019918135.1 Paulinella micropora
CAATATTAATTGCGCCGAAGAAGAATCAGATTCTGCTGCACGGTACGATATAAAGGAATTTATGGATTCCAATCAGCCGTTGTACAAGACCCTGGGATTCCAGCCACCCCCCGTCAACCGAGCACGCAAGGACCTACGTGCCCTTACAAAATGAAGGCCCGCGCAAAAGGGAACTTGAAGCTACAGAGACCGCAAGCGCTCGAGAAACTTTTGGGGATGACTTTTCCTGAGCTTGAGCATTTAGCCAAGTCAGCTTGCTGCAAAAAGTGGAAGTGTCATTCATTCATTGATGCACGTGATATGCTCACAGCGCGACAGAAGACCGCGTCAGTTTCTCTCAGTGAGCTTTGCACTTGGGTCGTGGGCCAGCTCGAATCTTTTCAAGCCAAAGATGGACAGTTCCAGTACTTGTATAAGAGTGAACAGGTCTGCAGAGAGGCTTGGCAGCGGATTTACGGCATCGGAAACAATGTCCTGAAGCGAGCACACAAGCTCCTCGCCAACGACATGAAGGTCTGGGCTAAACAGTCATCTTCACTTCCCGAAACCGAGGACATGGTCGCAGTTTTGCTCTGCAAGAAGTTCACAGAGAGCTATCCAGAGATATGCAGCGACGGCATTTGGAGGCTTCAAGAAACGGCAGAGGACGCCGCAGTACAGGAGTACGTTCGCAATAATTGGACGGACATGTGTCTGCGGTGGGGCGGCTGTGGACGACTTAACCCCGACGTTCCTCCGACAGTTGATACGATCAACAAGGTTTGGGCGGATGATTATCGTCATGTCAAGTTTGCACGAGGTAACGAGAATATATCTTCTGGTCATGTACTCATATTCATTTGTTGCATGCGCAGAGGGAGATTTTTCGAAGTGCGAGCACTGCACTGAGCGTGCATCCCAGCATTCCCACGGCTTCAGGAGTGAAGCGCATGCTCAGGACTGGCGACGCCGCAGCCGCCTTCACCACAAGATCCACAGGGAGTGCAGAGTGGCGAGCATGCAGCGCAAGAAGGGAGCACCAGTGGATTACCATGCTACAGTCATGTCTGCGGACATGAAGCCGCCTGTAAAGATCCCATCCTGCCGCCGTGCTGCAAAAGATTTCAAGGGTGAGATGGTCTTCCGACTTTGCGTTGGCGTGAACACCTGTTACACGACGGACACCCACTTCATTCTCACATACCTTGAAGGCGCCATCGAGCACGGTGCGAACAGTAATATTACCATGCTTGCTGCTCTTTTGCATTGGGAAATTTGGGATCCTCGTACCATGCAAGCCTGGAAATTGTTTCTGGAGTGGGACGGCGCTGGTGACAACATCGCGTGGTCGATGCTCGCCTTCCTTCATCATGTTGTGGACAGGGGCCTCCGTGGTGAAAGTCCCATCGCAAGCCTCCTGGTCATGGTCACGATGGAGACGATCAAGACTTCAGAGTCTTTCTCATCGAACTTGCGCAGCTTTCTCAATCGTTGCTGAGTCAGGTTGAGAAGAGGCAATTAATTAATGTTTTTTCTCAACCTGACGCCCCCCCTAGAAGAGGCAATTAAGTTCTTTTGCCTTTTTCTCAACCTGACGCCCCCCCCCCCCCGGGGAATATTCCCGTAATTATCTCCCGAGTGTAAGTTACATGCGCCGTGGGTGCTCATTTCTTTTCATGGACGCGGTACTTGTTGACAGGGCTTGGAAGGCCGACTCAGGTGACCGAAACAGCACAAAGCGGCATAACCAGCTGGTCAAGTTTATCAAATGGAGAATGTTCCTTTGATTGTGGGGTACACGAGTAGCGCCTGTCCTGTCTTTAAATGGTTCCTGGGAGATGATCATCGACTGGTGAGTGAGAAAGATTATACAGTGGAACATGTTACCGACTCCGAGGGAGAAGACAGCAACACGGCATACAGTGTGGAGCCTGCAGCGGCTGCGGACAGCTCATCGGAGAGCGAGGAGGACGAGGCCGAGGGTTTGTGTGATGAGAGCTGTCGACATGAGACTGGGTGTTACCAGGGCTAGAAATTGACAGGTCCGGACCTCTGGCTTCCCCGACGACGCTACCTATGCGCGCTTCTTCAGCACTTTACCCGGGAGAATTTCCCTGGGGTTTCCTTAAAGTTTGGTATGGTTCTTTCTTCCTATATGATTATTAATATTACGATTGCATCGCATATTGCTGATTGTATCACATAATATTGCTGATTGTATCACATATTGCTGCCGGCATCGCATATTGCTGACGGCATCACATATTGCTGATGCAGTCACATATTGCTGACGGCATCATATAATTTGCTCATTGCATCACATAATTTGCTCATTACATAACTAACAAGTGACTGCATTAATTGCCTTGTGCCACTGCGGTGTTGACGTAGATACCATGTGTGTTTTTGAATGAAGCGTTTGAAGTGAAGTACGACAGGCGCAGCATGCTGCGCCTTCTGGCCAGGGCCTACAGATTCTACCGCAGCAAGCTGGCTGAAACACTTACCGAGGCTACTTTGGGTTTGTTGCTGCGGGAGTTGTTGGAAGATGCAGACGTTGGCAAGGTTGGTGAGGCTGCCGGAACAGAGGACGAAGACGAGGCAGAGGCTGGCGAGGCAGAGGATGAAGACGAGGCAGAGGCTGGCGAGAAGAAGATCAAGATCGTAGTGCGCTACCGGACGGTTGTGATGGAGGGGGAAAAGCACAAGGTACCGTACTACTGGGTCTGTCAGTCCCAAAAGTGTGATAAGGATGACCATTCCCTATTGCAAGTTCTGCCGTGCGCCGAGGCCCTGTACTGCGGAAGGCAAAGCATTGCGCGCGACCGGTAAAGCGCAACAGAAAAGATCTTCGCTTGCCCCGGGGGACGATGCCTGTGGCAACTGCAAACAGCCGGTTGCACCAGCTAGTCGATTCTGCAGCAGCTGTGGCACAGCGTACGAAGGCAAGTCACAGTCACAACCTGCATCCGTGGAGGATTGGTATAAAGGCCCATTTCAACTCACGGAGCCGCCAGCAACTGTGTGCCGAGAGTGGAAGGTTCTGGAGCTGGTTCGTTCGGAATATCTGTACGTGTTGACGGCCGGCTTCTTGCCAGATAATGTTCACTGCAAGATTGCCTTCAAGGTCAAGGTATCTCATCCTTGTTCTGTTCGGCAACAATATTCTGTTCTGTTGTAACTTTGCCTTGCTGCCTTGTTGGCAGGTACTCGCAATACCAGACTCTACTTACGAAGGAGTTGAGATACCCTGGTGGACGGCCTTGGTCGAGGTAGTCAACATGCGTGTCAGCGAGAAAGTCAAAAACCATACTAAGTTCGCGTTGGCGAAAGCCGACAGCCAGGTGGACCTGGAACGCGTGAAAAAAGTTTGGGACGGCAAGGCAAAAGCGAATAATAAACTTTTTGTTGATCAGCTCAGCGTGAATGATCTCTTGGAGTACTGGCGACTGGATACGAGACAAAAGAAGGCCAAACGCGTCGTTTTGGTAGGCACACTTATAATTGCATCTTAATGTGATGCCATCAGCAATATGTGATGCCATCAGCAATATGTGATGCCATCAGCAATATGTGATGCCATCAGCAATATGTGATGCCATCAGCAATATGTGATGCCATCAGCAATATATTATATATGTGATGCCATCAGCAATATGTCAGCAATATGTGATGCAATCATCAATTTAGTGATGCAGTCGTAATATTGATGATTTACATCTCGTAGGCTCTGAACGTGGCCGGCTTCAGGATCGGTCTTCCACAATCGGATCAAATTCGTAGGAACCGGATTCCGGAGTGGAGTAAGGATGGTGTCCTGCACGAGCAACTGGATTTACAAATGGAGAAAGGGGCAAAGTACGGGAGCCGTGAAAATGACCGCGATAGGACGGATGACAGCGACGTCGAGGATTGCGATGGACCTGCCAAGTGGTCGATCATGGAGCAGGCTTCTTCGTCGTCGAGTTCCAGCTCTTCGTCGAGTTCCAGCTCTTCGTCGAGTTCCAGCTCTTCGTCGAGTTCCAGCTCTTCGTCGAGTTCCAGCTCTTCGTCGAGTTCCAGCTCTTCGTCGAGTTCCAGCTCTTCGTCGAGTTCCAGCTCTTCGTCGAGTTCCAGCTCTTCGTCGAGTTCCAGCTCTTCGTCGAGTAAGCAAAAAAAAAAAAGAGGTATAACATTGATATCTGTCCTCTTGATGAATAATTGGCCATTAGGTTGAATCTCTTTCGAAGGGGTGCAATGTACTTGCTGCCGGACGTGAAAGATTGGCCACGACTTATGTACTTGGTCTCGTATTTACATCCGTCTGACGAAAAAGACAATGTTACTTACAATGCAAAGCATTTGTTGATATGCACGTTGTGCATTTTTTGGGAAATCCTGGATGCGGGATTTCGAGGTATGCCTTGCGAGTCACCTATTTTTAGACTCGCTTATGTATGCAGGAAAGATACAAAGTTAATTTTCCAAGATGGGCCAGAACTGTGATGCATATACTGCCACATTGGATGGCTCATATTTAGACAGAGATTTGGAGGTGTTCGAGGATGGGTTTTGCCATATTGAAGCACTGGGCTGTCCTAGAAGGCTTACAAGAGCAAGTTGGGAGAAAGTACTAAGGAAGGGCAAGGAGTATAAGCGTTTGTTGAGTTTTCAATGCAAGTAATTACTAAGTAAAAACACTTTGCTTGCAAAGCCTGGAAGTATAGATGACAGGATAATCAATAGATGACGGCATCATCAATAGATGATGGCATCATCAATAGATGATGGCATCATCAATAGATGATGGCATCATCTATTTGATGATGCCATAATCTATTTGATGATGGTATTATCAAATAGATGATGGTATCATCAAATAGATGACGCCATCGTCAAATAGATGATGTCATTATCAATTTAATTTACAACCGGATCACTTCTTAGATGATGCCATCATCAAATATGATGCAATCATCAAATAGATGATGCCATCATCAATTTAATATACAACCGGATCACATTTTAGATGATGCCATCATCAGATAGATGATGCCATCATCAAATAGATGATGTCATCATCAATTTAATATTCAACCAAATCACAAAATAGATTATGCCATCATCAAATAGATGATGCTATCATCAATTTAATATACAACCGGGTCACATATTAGATGATACCATCATCAAATAGATAATGCCGTCATCAATTTAATATACAACCGGATCACATATTAGATGACCGGATCATCAAATAGATGATGGCATCATCAATAGATGACGATTTAATAACAACCGGATCACATATTAGATGACAAGATCATCAATAGATGATGGCATTATCAATAGTTGACGATTTAATATACAACTGGATCACATATTAGATGACGGCATCATCAAATAGATGATTGCATCATCAATAGATGACGGCATCATCAATAGACGATGGCATCATCAATGACGATTTAATATACGACCGGATCACATATTAGATGACCGGATCATCAATAGATGATGGCATCATAGCGTAATTTAATATGTGACTGGATCATTAAATAGATGATGGCATCGTAAATAATTGGAATCTAAAATGTGACTGGATCATCAAATAGGTGATGCCGTCATCAAATAGGTGATGCCATCGTCAACTGATTCTTGCGTCAATGTGTGATTTTATCGTCAACGTAAAAGTGTGATTGCATCATAGACTGATTCTATCGTCAATGTGTGATTTTATCGTCAACGTAAAAGTGTGATTGCATCATAAACTGATTCTATCGTCAACGTAAAAGTGTGATTGCATCATCAAAAAGATTGCATCGCATATTTTGCGACGGGATTGCATGTAGGTCCGATTCCCGTAAATTAGTCGACGCAATCACGTTTTCGCTAGAATCAGCATTTTTGTCCCCATAGTGTATGAGAAGGAGGGGACAGAAAGCGGGAGAATATGCATTGCTATATCGATGACATTATCGTATACTCCAACACAATGGAGGAGCATATCGATCATCTGTCCGATATATTCAGGCACATCGGAGCTTTTGGCCTGAAATGCAATCTGAAGAAGTGTCAACTTGCCAAGACGAGTGTGACATATTTAGGGTACGAGATCTCTCATAACCGAGTCTCGATATCTAAGGAGAAGAGGAAGGAGATTATGAATCGACCGATACCGAAGAACCGCACTGAATTGCACTCATTCCTTGCGATGGCGCAATACGTATACTATAGCCAGTTCATACCCGATTGGGGCGCAACACGGGCTAAGTTGGAGAGAATGATTGATTTTGGAGACTTTGAAAAGTGGGATGAAGAGGCTTTGCAAGCGTTTCATACGCTCAAAGATCTTATTTACAAAGACCCGAAGGATGGAGGACTGGTGTTAACGATGCCCGACTTGACGAAACAATTCATAGTCGATACAGGTGCATCTAAGTTTGCGATTGGAGCTGTATTACAGCAGGAAGATGAGGAGAAGAAATTACGCCCAATCATGTTTATTAGTAGAAAGTTGTGTGTGGCGGAGAGAAACTATTGCACAAGGCAAAGAGAGGCGTTGGCGGTGGTATGGGCCCTCAAGAGGCTCGGAGAGTATTTGTGGGGAGGACCTCAATTTATTGTCAGAACTGATCATCATAACCTGTTATGGTTGATGAATCATGAACAGACGGGACGGCTAGCGCGGTGGCAAGCGTTCTTGTCTTGTTTCGATTTTACAATGGTCCATCTACCGGGGAAGCGAAATGTGGTCGCTGATAGCCTCTCTAGGCTAGACTTTAACTCAGAAGTGTCGGCGTTGGTGTCCACGGTGGAGATGGAAGACTTGTCCACTGACAAGGTGTATGAGGTCAGCCACATTGAGACGATGGGGATGGCGAGTGGAGTCCAATATGACTCGCGGCACGGGTCTACGGTACAGTCCACAAGGCCCGGATCACGGGACATGTTGTGAGCTACATACCCAGGAGGACTGAGTGGTCCTATGAGGTATATGAGGAAGAAGAGGAGATGCAGGAAGTTTATGCGGAGCCTCCCCAAGAGCGGAGAAGTGACCTAGACGATGATCCGGAGAGGATCGGGGTAAGGCTAGAAGATGGTACTATCCATATAGCCTCGCCTACCGCATGGAGGCAACAACTGGTTCAAGATCCGGAGTTTAAGGAACTCATACAGTTGTATCAGAACCCGGATGAGCTAAAGATGACGAAAGCGATCAAAGATCAAATGAAGGAGATGGGATGGAGAGATGGTCTACTGTGGTACAAGGGCCTTCACGGTCGCTATGCGTCACAGCCGGACAAATGAACCCTTTGGGTACCGGAGAGTCTGAGACGATTTATATTTGTCGCAGCCCACAATTGCCCACTTTTGGCGCATCCGGGTCGACAACGAACTCACATGTTCGTAGCGAGGCGATTCTGGTGGAAGAAGATGAAGGAGGAGATAGATCAGGCGGTGGATGCATGCATCCCGTGCAAGATAAACAAAACACCGCTGAAGGCAAATTATGGCCTGATCGGCGAATTTCCTCTTCATGCAGGGATGTTTGAGTTTATACACATTGATCATGTGAGACCTTTCCCAGAATCGAAGGAAGGTTACAAATACCTCCTTACGGCTATTGACAGAGCCACCAATTATGTGTGGATCATCCCTGTCAAAGACGATAGCGGCAAGACGACGGCCGAAGCGCTGATCGATAGGATCATCTCACAGATCGGAGTACCAAGAAAGATATGTTCTGATCGAGGCTCGGACTTTAATAACGAGGTCATCGACAAACTATCTAAGTATTACGGGATGAAATGGCAATACGTTACTGCCTATAACCCGCGAGCAAATGGGAAAATCGAGCGGGTAAACAGACCCCTCAAGGCCTCGCTAAAGATGTATTGCACGAAGAAGGAGAATCAAAGAGCATGGGTCGAGGCAGGAGAGATAAAGACGGATGCTGAAGGGGTGCGACAAGCGCACTTGGATCAGATCAAATTCCAGGTCGGGGATATTGTACTATTGTACCATCCTCAGGTCCCGAAGGGAGTCAGCTCTAAGCTGTTCACTCATTGGAAAGGAACTTCAAGATCAGGGGTAGATGGAAGGTGCAAATTGTGAAAGTACGAAGGCTGATTAAGTATGATCCCTTCTTACTGGAAGATGAATCCGTTGAGGAGGCGTTAAAACGGATGAAAGATGATTTCAAAGAGGTGCCGCCCATCCACAAGGAGGCTGGCATAGATCAAGAAGATGCTTATCGGGCACCGATAGCTGAGAAGGAGGAGAGTGAAGTTGACAGTAAGGAGAAGACTGACCGCATAAGCGCGGTGGGGACTCAGTCTAAGTCTCCACGTGAGCACAGCGGAAAGAAGGAGAAGATCACAGAGGCGCAGCTAAGGAGAGCGCGAAATGATCTTATCAACGACCAACCGAGGAAAGCGATAGGGTCGATGAGATCAAAGGATGTCCACCAGGAGGAGGAGGAGATTGACACTGACCCAAATGCGGGCAACGTCGAGATCGTCCATGAGCGATGGAAGGAAGGTGACGCAATAGCAACCATCGCATGGGTGAAAGACGCTTTTTATCTGATGAGACCAGCAGAACAACATGTTGTTGATGACACTCTCTCAGACTAATACTGAATGCGGGTCGTGGCAGTTCCACGAAAAACGCGTGTTACACGGACACTCAAAATATTATCAGCCGCAGAAATAATGCAACCGGTACTCCAGTTCTGGAGAAGTATGGACCCGGTCGAGGATCCAAAGGCAAGACATTATAACAAACCATTCGGCCAACTAGGGGAGGGGGGTTGCTTTTTCCGAAATTTTCAATGACAAATACTGAATTTTTAAACACTTCAGAAATGATGGGAAAACGTTTCCTCGAATGTAGAATATATTAAAATGATATTAAAACATATTTTTATTAACAGGAAAGCACTTGGACTTCACCTTTAGAGATTGGCAGGAGCCGGCCTGACAGTATGCAGTAGCTGAATTTTCCAACTATTTACTATGTAGGCTACGGCGATTTTAATAGGGAAATAAGCGGGCAACATGCTCAGCTTGTCAGGAAAGTTAGTTTTGATTATTTTGTAGTGTTTTGCGTTATTATAATATGTTTCGCCTTGAAAAATTTGACTTGGGCGGGGCAGCAGTGAGGGGACTGCGTTCGGGAGGGGGGGTGGGTGGGGATGCCAAGATGAAAAGACAAAGCCTGCAACGTGCTCAGCTTGTTAGGGAAAGCTTATTTTACTCATTTCCTAGTGTATATATTTATAATAATGTGTTGACTTCAAAAGTTCAACATGGGCTGGCCGTACTGAGGGAACAGCGTCGGGGGGGGGGGGGGGTGGGGGGATGCAAAGACAGAGATGCAGTGTATTTGCACCTGGCTAAGTCTGATCCATGGTAGGTCAGAAAATTTCTAATTTGATTATTGCGTAAAACGTAACACCTGATAAGGAAATCACGTACAATTACCACCTAAGGCAACACAAGGAAAACCCAACACATGAGGATCAAGGAAAATCACCTACCTTGGGTGCACAGGTTGTAATGAGCTCATCGCCTCACTTACGAGGCGAGCAGCGGCTCGTCGTCATCAGAGCTCGAGGTGTCCATAACAGGCCAATCACAAAACTCACACATGTCTCCTCCTTCCTCGTTGTTATATGTACAACAGGAGCAGACCCACGGATCAGGACCTGGCTGGTTGGAGGTCCCTTGAACTCGACCGCCCCTGCGCTTGGATTGCTGAGCCTGCTTTGAATCAGCTGAATTTCGAACTCGCTTGCGTCCACGTCCACGTCCACCAGCTGCCCGACGTGCGCGGCGACGTCCGCGCTGACGGTTGCCTCCGCGTGCGCGACCACGCACGTTGCCAGTTTCGTCACTGATGGTTGCGTCTGAGTCGTTGTGCTCGCCTACAGTAAACATATCGCAATGAGACACATATTGACTCAACGTCCCAAAGACACTGCAACAAATACCGTTGTTTTCTTGCTCTGAGTCAGAGGCTGCCTGCTCAGGGAGTGCTTCTGAGTCAGAGGCTGCCTCCTCAGGGGGTGCTGCGGCAGCTGGATCCTTCTCATCCTCCTCCAACCCACAGTCGCAGCTTTGGAAATGGCTCCATGCTGATTCAACCAGCTGCGCCTTCTTGAACGGTTTGCGCTTGCTGTCTTGTGTTGGAACACCGTGCATTCGTAGCCAGTGCTTGAGATCCTTGACTACCATTGCGCTCGATGCAAACGCTTCCTTGCCTTCGGACGATCTCAGCAGGACTGAAACTTTTCGCCAAGGCTCTGCAACATGTCCAAACGCCAAGTCCTGCTCCGGCTTCTCTTCCCTTGTGAGCTCCCTTGCACCGCGCCACCGCGAGTGAGCTGGAGGAGCTCCCTCGTTGACGAAATAGGTGCGGGGCAAGACACGAAGTTCTTCAGGCGTTAATTGTGTGAGAGCGTCCATTTTTGCCTGGCGATCGGGAGGCAACTCCATCCAGTTTAAGGGCAGCTCATCAATGAGCCAAAATTCTGCTCTCCACTCCTTTCCTTTTCCATCCACACATGACATGTGAGCTGGGCTGCCTGGCAAGCCGCCGTCGAAGTACTTGCAGTCGATTTCGATCCTAGTCAAGTTTTTCCCTGCCAGCATCTCCTCCACGTGTGCGCGCTCATCCGGCCCAAGGTGCTTCGCCAAAGAACGAATATCTTTCTTCAAGCGTGGGTTGACGAAGTAACCGACAGGAAGCTTAGGAGGCAGGTCAGCAGCTGCAATAAATAAATCATAATATGAGTCTGAGTCAGAGAAGAGAATGGAAATAGAAAACAAAATAATACTAGCGGACTGGGGTGGGGTGACTCAAGAGGATGGAACAGAGCAATACCGGGTCGCTTGGTAAACAATCGAAGCGGAGATTCTTGGGGATTGTCCTTCTCTCCGTGCCATTCAGCCTGAGCATCTCCCCATGTCTTGAACTCTGCGGTTGGCAATGCTTCAGGCTCCTTCTTCGTGATGCGAAAGGCTAAGTGCTTGTTGTAATGCTTGAATGCCTTGTTCATGCATGGGCTGAAAAGGGTCAACCAATCGTAGTTGCACGCCAGAACGACCAGCACGTATCGCGATCTCTTCTGCTTGAACGCAACGATGAGCTTCAGCAAAGCCTGAGCGATGCTAGTGATAAAGAAGGAGCTCTTCCATCCGAATGTCCATAACAGGGGGCTATACACGATCCGATTAGCTATATACGCTGCGATCAGCTATATATGATGCAATCAGCTATATATGATGCAATCAGCTATATACGATGCAATCAGCTATATATGATGCAATCAGCTATATATGATGCAATCAGCTATATATGATGCAATCAGCTATATATGATGCAATCAGCTATATATGATGCAATCAGCTATATATATGATGCGGTGCGTCTGACTGCATTTTACCATGTGTCATAACGATCGAATCCCCACAGGCCATTCTCTTACCCTCTGGCGTTGCCCGGTTGGAAACTTGCAATCACTTCTTGATCCCACTTCTCCTTGTCGTGTGATAACTTACTTCCAAACTCCGCCGCCACCAAGTCCAACTGCTCTCGTTCCGTGGCCTCCGTCTTCTTGTTCTTGTTCTTCTTGTTGTTGTTGTTCTTCTTCTTCTTCTTCTTCTTCTTCTTCTTCTTCTTCTTCTTCTTCTTCTTCTTCTTCTTCTTCTTCTTCTTTACTGACTCCCCGTCATGATCATTCTCGGCGGCCGCCTCAGCCTCCTCTCCTTCAGCTTCCTTTTCCTTCTCGTTGCGATTGCTCTTCTTCTTCTTCTTCTTCTTCTTCTTCTTCTTCTTCTTCTTCTTCTTCTTCTTCTTGTCCTTCTCTTTCTCTGCTGACTTCCCGTCACTCTCGGCCTCATCTTCAGCTTCCTTTTCCCCCTTGTTGCGATTGCTCTTCTTCTCCTTCTCTTTCTCTGCTGACTCCCCGTCACTCTCGGCCTCATCTTCAGCTTCCTTTGTCTTCTTGTTGCGATTCCTCTTCTTGTTGTTCTTCTCTTTGTTTAACGCCCTGCCATCCCTCTTCCGCTTCCCCGCGTTGTTCGGCTTCACCGCCTGCTCTTCATCCTCGTCATCCTCCTCGCTCATCTCCTTCCTCGCATTCTTCTGCTTCCCCGCCTGCTCTCCATCCTCGTCATCCTCTTCCTCCTCGTCATCCTCTTCCTCCATCCTCGCATTCTTCTGCTCCTCCGCCTTGTCTGGCTGCGCCTCCTGCTCGTCATCTTCCTCCTCGTTCTTCCTCCTTTTAGTCTGCTCTCTCGTCCGATTCGCCACCTGCTCTTCATCTTTGTCGTTCTCAGTCCTCCGCTTCCTACCCCTCGCCTGGGTAGGCTTCGCCGTCTCCTCCACTTCCTTCTCCTCCTCATACTCAACCTTCTGCACTTCCTTCTCCTCCTCAAACTCAACCTTCTCCACTTCCTCCTCGTCCTCCTCGCCCCCCCCCACCCCCCCCCCCTATTGGCATCGTCAGCAGCTACAGCAGCAGTAGGGCTACT